>CAJPEX010003175.1:0-31240 GCA_905338405.1 Notodromas monacha | reverse complement strand
CATCAAACTGAAAATATACTCTCAAAGAGTGAGGATCTACCTCAGGCCGCAAACGGCCGATTATTTGTGTCATTATTTCACTGAACCTGATTTCTTTGTCCTGGGTCTGAAGGGCCCACGACACTCATGTTTTCAACTTTCGAGACATGGAACATATATTACTGTATTTACGATTGTTTTGGATACAATTAAAAATACACTACTCTCAAAAACTGTATGTTCAAGCTGAACTAAAAAGAACTAAAAAAAATTATCTGACTCGGGCAGTTTTTGAGTCAGCGGAAAAATCTAGGAATTACCGGAAGTCTAAATTTATGATATTCTGGACCTTTACCTCTTGAATAAAATGGCATGATGCTGAACTCTGAAGCAATGGCAGATTCCCTCAATTAGTTCTTCACTTAATTTTAAAAAGCATGAAGTGACATTTCCTTTGCTCTTTTCTCCCTCGTGGGTCTCCAAAATAAGAGCCCTAAAGCCTCTTCAAATTTAAGTTATCCAGGTTTGAGTGAGAAAGTACTGTATTTTAAGTTGGGAGATCCATATACAGGTATTGCAGTATTCTTGAGGGAATTTAAACAAGGACGAAACTATAGGAAGGTTTTTTTTTTTACTTTTCGAGGCAAGTCCCGATTATATTAAATACAAATGCAGTCAAGGTTTTTTGTCATTTTCAATTTCCAAATACGTTTTGCGCCGGTCTTTTCCGAATTCCTTTAAGTTATGCTGTAAAATTTCGGCACAACGAAGCCATTAGGACTAGTTTTATGAGAAAATTTCGTCATAAGCAAACTAAGATAATATTGCAGGTATTGCTGGAGACGGACCTTAGAACAAAATTCTTTTTAATCGATGCTCAGATTTTAATGGGATTCCACTGTTTTTTTTTTCTTGAATTTTTTATGGATTTACCTCTCCTTGTACTGTATAAATTCAGCATTTCTTTCAAGAACATGTCGATGGTATGCGTAGGTGAGGTACTCATACCACATGTTGAAAAGAGTCCCTAAATACGCGTAGCTCAACTAACTGTTCTTTCAAGATTTACCCCCAGATTTAACCCGACACGAACAAAAGACGAGGAAATCGCGGTATCTTAAGCACTAGGAAGATTGGAAAAAGATTACGAATGAAAATCGTTTTCACTTACGAGTTACGACAGAAAATAAAACCACCACCCGCATTTCCGCGATGCGACCCCCTTTTTTCCCCCCACTTGAGTCCCCCTCATTTTGCTGCGAAACACAAGCATACATACACACACATGCACAAATAGGTACAAACTCATTAAGAGCCGCAATTAGTCGTCGTTGCTCTTTTCCCCTGGCTCCAGTTCCTTCTCGCCGTTTCATATTCTGCGGTTGGTCGTTTGTCACCGAGCCTGGTTGACGCATTTACCGCGTTTTCTTCCTTTTTTTTAGTTATTGTTTATTATGCCGACGTCAATTTCCTCGTCACCGTCGGTGTCGTTGTCGTCGTCGACGTCCCGTGTCGTTGGACTTCCGGGGTCGAGTTTTTGAGCCAGCAGAGATGAGCTAGGGGCCCGTGTTTCCCACGGTTTTTCGCCAGGGGATCAACCTGCTGGTTCAGTGATCTTTCGACCACGACACGGTGCAAACCGTACTTTTTTTTTTTTTGCCTGCGAATTTGTTGTTGTTTGTCTTGAAGACATGAAACTACTGATTCATGGTGGACGTCGAATTATTCGAGCTAATCCTGGTGTCTTTTACCCACCCCGGATAATTGAAAATCACGCGCACTTTTATTTAAAAAAAGAAATGTTTTCTGTCTCGTAAAAAGAGAGAATATATATATTTTTTTAATGCATGGCGCATTTAATAAAGCCAATTTTCCGGTACATTTGAAAGCGTATAAGCTGGAATAATCAGTCAATTCCGATGAGGTGAAACCACGCAGTTCAGGAATAAATTTACTAATGTACAGGCGGCTCTTCGTTACTTCGCAATTATGAGTCGAAATTTGTGCTTGGTTGATGAAATCCGTGATTGTATAATTTCTTCCGTATCGTATTTTGTTTTGTTGTTTCTTTCGGAAATTTTTTCCGCGTAAAGGGAAGCAGCATTTTAAGCTTGAGTCGAAATTTTGGAATGTTACATTATATTGCAGGAGCATTTTTCGCAACCTGATTTTGGGTAAAGATTTCAATGAAGACAAATTACGCTCTCTCTTCGCGAATAATGAATTTGAAAACGCCGCTTGCAAAAATCTTCTACATTCCTTAAAGTATTACATTTTTTTATGTTCACGCGCGCAAATTATGACAGCAATTCCAACTGCAACGAGGCTCATTATAAAGAATTAATGCTTACAACGACTTGGGTTTTTTTGTCATTGTCCAATAGCCGCAATGTTATTTTCATTTTCGTGTTGACCAGGTTTCCTTCATAACGAAGATATTTTTAGTTTCCAAACGCTTCATTTTAACGATACTGTATTCTACTTTATATGCGAGTCACACAAACCATTGCAATTATCAAAGAGGGCGTGGTTCATTCTGTGCGCAATACTGTAATGGAAATTAAATAAAATATAAAAATGTTCTAATTCAAAGGTCCAAAATGTGCAGAACAAGACAATTACCATAGTGAGGATTTAAAATATCCCGATGTGCTGTTTCACATGTTCTGGCTGAAAGGTAAAACCAGTGATAGAACGAAATTGTCATTGATTTCATTTTACTTTGGTAGTGCTTCAAAAATTGGCCACGTCCATGTTTTTCGGGTATTTTTCTTGGTGAGGAAAACAGAAAAGAAGAAACAGAAACAAGCGTATGTCACGTTTATACTGTATTTTATGCACTGTAATATGTGATGTTCATATATGAGAATTTTGCGCGGCCTAAACGCGAATACCTCCGAAAAAGGCCCACCCAGCGATTTTCTTCTATTACTATACTTCTCACAGAAATAAGTACTGCGCAGTACTTCACTGTAAAAGTTTTTGATACCTCGAATGCGTAAGCATAATCTGTAATTCAAATACGATTATCGACATGCATGATTAATTCAAGACTCTGTTAAGTCGTGCCGAAACTGTCCCAAAGGGGGAAACTCAATGCATATTCTCTAGTCAAGTCAATTTGTGTTTTATGCAGTAATTTACATACTCGTAGAACAATGGACAAAGTGTTCGCGCTGAATTTTTTGATCGATTTTCTCCATGAAATCAACGGATCCGTATGAAACAAATAGCAGTACAAAATGAAGAAGACTCTCTGTAACTTTTCATACGAAAAAAAAGCATTTTGCATTCATGAATCATGAATACTGGATTTTTTCTAGGGGCTGCGATGAACGGTAAAATTTCAATATACTTTAGAGAGAATCGAGGGCAGGTCATAATCGAATTTATTGTTACACAGCTCAGCACTTCCTATATACGTATTTTGATTGAAAATTCGAACCCAGTTGTCGTGCTTTTTTATTTTGTTCAATAAAATATTCAATATTTTAACTCGCATTTCTGCATTCTTTGTCAAATCGTGAGTGAGAGGAACACGTGATTTTTTATCCACAAATAAAAATTCAACAAATGCATGTCATTTATGCTGCTATATTCACCAACGAATAATTCGAAAAGGACTGAATGCAGTCCTGTTTTTTCTACTTGAGCCCGAGTAAAAAAATGTCTGAAAGCTTCCTCGATTCTGCTAATTGGCAAAAGTTTGTGGAGCTTGTTACTTGGAGACTTTCTCGCGTTTGCGTTGATCCAAAACGCGAAAAGGTGAATGTTTTTGCCTAGGGCCTTACTGATTTTTGTGGGAAACGTTTTCTTCTTCTTCGAAGCGCGGATGCAATGAAGTTGTGTATATATAACCTTATTTATCCTTTCCTCTGTTTATTTACTATGAATTTGGTTATCCGTGCCAAGCATTTTGGATATCTTTCATCGAGTAACACCAATCACAAGAGCGTCTGGAAAATGTAAATTTCCAAGAGTGGTGGCATTTATGTTGGAATATAGGGGTTTTCTTCTTCAATTATCCTTCACTTTTGATTACCCGGAAGAGGAAGGTTTCTGGTCATCAGCCCGCATGATGAAGGCTTCACTTCTTCAACTATCTCTTTAATTTGTTGGAAACTCACCTGTATATTACCCGGAAAACCCATATATCATTTTTTTTTTTTGCAATTTGTCAAGAAATTTTTTTTCATTAATTCTGTACGATTGAACGTCGATAATTCGAAGTCCCCGTATGAATTCTCTTAGTCACAATGTACAGTATTAGAAACCCTCTCGTAACTCCAAGGCTTTTCCTCTCGGACCTCCATTACTCTATTTTTTTCCAGAAATTTTGGCTATTGTTTTCTTGACACAGGAAAGAGAAAAACAATAAAAAAGAATTATGTGTTTTGAAACGAAATGAAAGACTAATCAGGCAAATGAACCCCTGCCTTTAACGTTAGCACCCTTTCAACTCCTTCAAAAAGCAATTCAAGGCCCAGAATATCACCGTTTGCAATTTCCTGCAATCCTTGTGTTTTGCACACAAAAAATGCTCCTTTCCCCGACTCAAACCTTTTTTTTTTCAACTGGGGACCTTTTTAAGTGGAAACCTCCTTGGACTTCGATAAATTCGACTCGGAGAGGCTCGACTGCGATTGTAATTCCAAATGCTGGTGAGCACTTGAGTTTCTCATCCGGAGGTAGTCTCATATTGGAACCATGGGTTCCGATTTTGAAATGCTGTCCCGAAATGGTCAGAACCCCCGTATCTGAGAATAACCTCGAGAGCAATAATGCAAAGCCACTATACAGAGGATTTGTTTTGATATCATTTATTCACCGGGTTTTAAAGAATAAAATCCCGACCTTGGTCAACCCGCTCCATAAATCCGTGACCGAATAAATTACAACCCGTCTGCTACATACAGTACAACAGCGTATAGGTACTGTACTATAAGCAAGTAAATGTCGCTTCCCTTGTCTGGATTTCTTCCCATGTCCCACACATATCCCTGTTTCGTTTGGTGTCACTTCCCCCCTCGTCAACAAACCTCATCCCTGGATATGTTTTATGGCACACTAAAAAAAAAATTAGAGCCCTATGCTGGTGAAAGAGGAAGTGTTCTGTTATTTCCTGCATAGACGCGGAGTTGTGTTGACGAGGAAACCCAGGTGGTGCTGGTTTTATTACCCGCGTCGTTTATTTTATTGTCCACTGTCGTTTGCTCGTGAAAGAAGACAAATTTGTGGGGGAAAAATCGGAATCAGATTTTGTAGAAAAGAGGACGCAAACACAGAAATTCTCTGCTGCGCAGTTTTTGAGAGTGCAACAAAAATGAGTTCTTAGAAATCTTGAATATTTTTTTTCCTTCTGGACTGCATTACAAATTTCGGGATGCTTCCTTTCGCCGCTGGTACGAATATTTCGAAACTTGCATAATCACCTTTTGAAAACATGTCCAGGGCGAAACCGTGGAGAATTGATTAAACTTCTGGTCTTTTTTTTTTAGACCAACGTGGCGGATTGAAATTACGACTGTGCTCAATCGGGTTTGCACCAGTGTCATTCGTTCAAGTTTGATATCAATAGTACCACGTAATTTAATTTTTAAAATTGTAGACATTAAATAAAAGTGAGGACTTCAATTAGTTTTGATTTTTCTAAATCCCATTGAAAAGACCTAGTTACGGTTTCGCCAGGTATACTTTTTTTTTACATTCCTCTATCCAAGGATCGATTCCGATGAACAATAGATTTCGAAATTCTTCACGATTTCTGGATAAGACGATCGAAGCAGTTGGAAAACATTCATCACAAAAAATTGTCTGCGTCAATTCCATTCCGGGAAAAATGTCAACCCCGTTTTAATATTTTTTAAATAACCTCGGATTTGAAAAAGAGTATGGACTAGACAAATAATATTTTTCAAAATATCACAAATTTAATTTCGTAGTCGAATCACTGCTTTCCTGTTTGCCCGTTGGCATTGGGCCTCGGAAATATTAACCGCAAGCAGTTTAAACATGAATACTGTATGTAATTATTCACCTTAGTCGCATAATGAAAACAATTACTAGGAGCCTTTTCGTTTTGTTTTAAAACTTCTCTTGCAATTCTTCTTCATACGTGTGACCATCTGGCATCACAAATCTGAGGCTCGAAGGTTAGTCTGAAGCCGGGTATAGAATAAGTTTGATTAGATTACTCAAAATGACTGAAGCACTATTTCTGATGGAAAATATAAAAATACTGTACTGTACTGTACTGTACTGTACTGTAGACTTCAGCAGAAGCGTTGATTAAAGAAATGAAACGACAAACACAATCGATACGGTGAAACGGACGATAAAATATTAATATTTTTGTTTCAATCGTTCACGAGTGCGAGTCTAGCGTCTTCGTTCGGTCAAGGCTGGAACCAAATTTGGTACGAATCCCCCAGCTCAAAAATTTTTTACGAGCTAATCTCCTGATTCCGAACCCGGGTCCGGGACCGAGGCACGACAAGATTGACATGCTGCATAAGTTCACTGGCCCTAAGAGGAGGAAACGATAATATCGTGGTGTCAGACAGACAATTCGGCTGCGACGAACTTGAACCCGAATGCGGGACACAAGATAGCTTCCGCTTTTCTTTCTTTTTTTTTTTTTTTTTTACGCGCCGATTTTTTTTCCAGTTGCTGTTTTCGCAATTTTCTGCGCAGCTTTTCCGGAAAATATCGCATGACCTATACTTACATGCAGTTGGAGTATGGAACTCTTGACATAATTCCTACGAAGGACACCGCAAGTGGTTGAGAAGAAGAAGTTTGCAGAAGAGGAAAGGATACAACCTTTATACCGTAATTCATCTCAAATTTCTGTAAATCGAAACACAGCATTTTTTGCGATTACAAAGTGCACCGATACAATTATTGAAAATATCTTTCTAGAAAGTTCGTAACGCGTAAAGGAAATGTGTCCTACGAAGCAAACAAAGTAGAATTGATGAGAATTTTAAAAATAAAATGAATCCAAAACACAATCTGCCAGGGAAAAAGTCAGAAATCTCCGCAGTAAGAGGTTCAAGAAAAAAATAAAAGTTTATTTCTCTAAATTGTCTGAAGGATACATTCAAAACAAGCAAGATTTAAAATGCATTGATTTTGATCCCGACAAAAAAGGACGCCGAATGCCCGACTGCAACAAGATGTCAAGGAACACTGGTGGAAATATAATTATTTTTAGAGGAATACTGTGCTGCGTAAATTCCGGTCAATGTCGGGTTCCCATTATTCTACTTTTAAATAATTAGGTTGAGAAAATTAAGCAGCAAATCACCAGGTAACCAGAGTTCTCCCTTGATTTGAGCACCAGGCACGACACTCAACAGCTGATACTATTCCGGGACACAAATTTAAAAAAAAGTTATTTGAAGAACATTAAATATGATTTTAGGTACGGTATCTTTTTTAAATCGTAACGCAAAGTCGCCCAGTATGAGACTCTGATGTGGCCTATGTACTCAAATATTTGAATTATCGGCCGCACGTTTTTTTTATGATTTTGGGCGATTAAAGGTAAGATTTTTGGTTTTTTAAATCGTGATTCTTCCTATATTCGAGTGAAGAAAAACTGGGATTATGTTATTCTATGCTGCATTTACGCGTTGAATATCGGTTGAATTCATACTGTAATACCGTTACTGCACGAAGTGCGAATTTCGGCAAACAATATTTATAAAACACCTGCCCAAGTTTGTTGGAGATCAGAAACATTGCAGGAATTTCGTCGCGTTTTTAGCGCGCTCATAAAAAAAAATAATAATCAGCGTCATGAACTCAAAAAAAAAAACAGGAAGCACGAAGCGAATGTACAGGAAGTTGGATGGATACATGCAGAAATTTCTTTTTTTTTTTTTTTTTTTTTTAAATATCATCGGGCTCTCTTCATCCTGGCGCGAGAAAGACACAAAAATGATATTCCACTCACTTGCTCCATGGGACTCGAGGCTCGTATAGCAAGAGAAGGAAGGTTCCAGGCGTTGGGGTTCGTTAGGTTCAGTTCCTCCTTCGCCTTCGTGGGATTCGCGTCCTCTGTGACTCGAGATAAACTCTGTGGTGCGTTTCTCCCTCTTTCTCTCTCTCTCTCTCTCTCTCTTATTGAAGAAGTAAACACCTTGGTTATTATTTCGCCGTTTAGTCAACTGCCGACATTCTTCCAGAATTTTAAAATTCATTTTTTATTAACATTTCAGACAGTTTTTAGTTAAGGTTTTTGTTCACTTTGCGCATGTATCAGCATCATACGTTGGTTGCGCGAATTCGCGGAGTTTTTTTTGTTTTTTAGACATCTTATGGAGTTTTCAACAGTGTTATTGTCTCTTATTCGGAGCGTGTCATATCTCATACATTTTATCTTGTCGAGTGACTACGTTTTATGGTTATGTAGCTTATTCTGTTGTGCGTCATTTCACACTCATATGTTCGTTTCAGTGAATTTTTCTGCAGTGAAACAAAGTAAAGAATCGATTTTATTAAATAATGAATTTAGGGTTTGTATACGAGATGTATTATCCAGGCTTCTGCATGTACGCCATTTTTTTTTAGTTCATCAGTTATTAAATTTTGTTCGTATATGTATTTTAGGGTTTCGCCCAAGGACTTACTTTTCGAGGGAATTGACTCGTAGCCTAATTTGTATTCAAATAGGGTTGAGCTGCTCATTTCCCTCTATGTTTTATCCTTTTTTGATTGTGTAGCCGAATGCTGAAACATAATTCTTGAGTGTCATGTGCCTGAGACGTAATAAGCTGAGTTAGAAAGGCTCTCTTGTCTAAACGATTTGCGCGCGAATAAAAAATGAATACAGTACAGTACAAACATTAAAAAAAAAGTTTTATAGATTCGTGCGTCTGATGATTGGCGAAGCGATTAATCTGAAAATTGACGTATTTGCAAGCTTAGTCTGTTAACTTTGCTAAATTTCAGGTTGAAGGCCGTTTCAGTTTCGCTGTGAAATTCGATCAAAATATTTCTGGTGTACCCTAAATGTATCATGGATTCATGGTTGAACCTCCGGGCGTTTATTACGCGATATTTCAATGCAAATTGGTTCTTGATGACGAGGACTGTTCGAATGAACCATTTCGGAGGTCTCACTCAATGTACAATTTGCTCTATTCTTGAGCGGAAATTGTACCGTAAATAAATCACAAAAGGAAATGGAAAGATCGATATTTCGGGCACCTTTATTATCTGTAGTGAGAATATGGTTCTCTTTTCATTTTATTTAGTTTCTGATGAGCGTGTGTTTTGTTTTTTTTTTTCTGGCGTGATTCTATGAGTTCCTTTCAACTGCAGTCATGAGGTTGTTGTATTTGCGCGAGGCAGATCTCTGACTTTGGACTGCAGAATAATTTGGCAAAAAATATCTGCAGCATTACTGGTCGCCATAATTTGGCAAAAACTTTCTACTACTGGTCGCCGAATATTGGAAATTGCTCCATTAGGAAGAAGAAATGTGACCGTTTTATGTACTTAAGGGGGAATTTCAAATTAGCGTTGAATTTTTCAAGCTGCTGATTTTCTCACGAAATTTTGTTGTTGAAGTATTCGAATAATTGACGGCTGATGGTTCCCAGCTGACAATACTGTATCTATAATCAGTACAAATTTAAACCACATGGGCTTCTTCCGAAACTAATTTCCCACATTTGTTTTTTAAAAATACGAAAGCTCATTTCGATTGCTTGAAATATATAAATCTTACTCTTTGAAACTTCGATCATCTTTTACAGCAGTCACCTCCCACTCGACTGAAACTTCACATTACTGAATTTCTACAAAAAATTTAGTAGGTTCACTTTTCCATATTCCAAGAAGAATTTTTGCTTCCGTTGTCGAATTCCAAGCAGAGAAAATTTGGAAAATATTCTCCGTCATACTGTAGGTTTTAATTTTCAAATCAGAGCGACTTACGCGCAACATTTTTTTTTTTTTTAGAAATTCAAGGCTTTTGTATACGGAAAAAAATTGTGTGGAGCACGAAATTGAGTAAACAAGCCAGTTCAGCGTTCTGTATATGTTTCAACATTCACTCGTCGAATCAGGGGAACAGTTGAGAAAATACCGACGTGTCGGGCGGGGGCAAGTGTCGAGAAAAGAAAAGCACGAAAATTCCGCGCGATGTTCGGAGGCAGCGTGCGACGCGCGAGTGACCGCCGTCGGCCGAATTTGGCGCCGGCGCCGTCGCGGAAAAACAGCTGCGTGTCGGATTTGTCGTCGCTGCGACGTCGACCCGCCGTCGGGGGCGTCGTCTCAGCTGCCACTGCCGCCTCCGAAGTGGTGCCAGACCGGAAAATCTCAGTCGTCGAGTGGCTCGAGTGCGAAGCTCTGCTCAAGTAAGTTCTGCTGTTTGCCTTGTCACGGGTCAGCTGAAGAAAAAAAATAAAATACTGAACTGAACCGTGTTTTGGCTTCTGCGGCATTTTGCAGACGTTGGTAACTCTTCCTGAGTCGAAATACTGTACTGTGTGTATATATTTTTTCTCTTGGCCCTGTGCGAAGTTCCTTTTAAAGAATGAAATTTGAATCCACCCAACTCGAGTTTATTTAAACTGCTCACCTCCCTAACTTCAAATTTGTGAAGACCTGAAAGGACAAGAAATTCAAATGGTAATGCTTTTGAAGCGGAAAATGAGTAACTTGAATTGGTTCATAAAATCCTGGCGTGAGGTTCTGCATTCTCTAGACTTTCATACTTCCGTTTTCTGTGATCAGCCTTTTTTTTAAAGGTTGAAGGAAATATTGAGGAAATGCTCTTGGACACACTACCCGCAGTTGCAGCGAAAATGTCAGTCCAAATTACTCTTTTTTTTTTATTTGCAGCAAGCATTTTCAGACCTAGTTTCCCTCACCAACCCAATTCGAAACTTGTCCGAGTCGAATTTATTTTTGTCTTTTCAAATTTTACTAAGAGAGGTCGAAGAGTATTTTTGGAAACTAGGCTTGGAGATAGTTGTATTGTTCTTTGAAATGAAATCTGGAATTCTGGAATGCTCGAAAGTCTCTGTTCGCAATTATTTTTTTTACATTTACATTTACAGACGATTTTACACACGCACTTCACTCTATTGCTCTCTCAGGAAAGATGCTGAAATGGTTAAAAATTATTTCCTAATACCGAGAACTCCGTAATATTGCTGAAACATTATTTTTAATTTTTATGAAGCAATTTCGAGTGCCAACTTGATCACATGTAGGAAAGAAGCTTGTTCAAGAAATTTCGAGATCATGTGAAAATGACGAATGCTCAGAAATCGACAATATATACAACCAGGAAAACCAAAATTAGCGGAAAACTCCGAAAAGCTTTCACTATTTTCGGTTTTGAAGCCGTCTTTCGAGAGAACATTGTCTGGTTTTAACGATTGCATTGAGCACAGAGTAATCCAAAAAATCTGAAACAGAAAACGCTGGAAAAAATATAAAATGCATTTCAGTAATCAAGTTCGAACCAATCTACGGCATGTCAATTCATGGAGAAAGAAAGTATGGCAGTTCGAAAATCGGAAAACTTATTCTGAAATTCCAGAAAATGTCTGATGCACAGCTTGCCGAAAAGTCGGGTATCTCATCAGTTGTATTGCACAATTTTCAGAAATGAACGATTCCTCTGAGTATATTGGTATCAGGAGTCGTCGTCAAATTGGTATTTTCAAAGCTGTTTCGACCAATTTTTTTTTATTTTCCTCGTGCATGCTGTGCACTTTTCGCAAGGCCGGAAAGACAGTCAATCTTGTATTCCGGGATATTTTAAGCGTCTGAATTTGTGTTTCGAATGTCCATCAGGTGTCCATCACTGCGGGGCAAGTCTCCTCTCGGGGTTAACTCTGAAATGCAAATGAGGACTGACTTATTTCGCCTCCTGCTTTTTTCTTCCCCCCCTCAATGATCATCCTCGGAATCCTCTATATATATTTATGCGGAGTCCGTGATGCAATCTAACCAAACGAGTCTGCTGATGGCCAAAAACAAAAGTCACGACCAGACGTGGAAAAACTGTTCTGTACTACAGTTACCTCTTAAATGAACTTGAGAGATTTCAACTGCTTGATTTATATTTGACCCGATATTTTTTTGTGTGCCGTCTCGAATACTTGCGCCAATCGAGGACTGCACGCATTTTCCAATTATAAGCTCAGCATAAATTATGATGTCATATTCAGGCGATGCTCGAGGCCCACTTTTTTCTGATCTTGACACACTGAGAAAAAAAAAAAGATGCGAGAATGCATCTTCGAGGCGATTTCATCTTACATTAGTACTCGAACTACTAATTTTTTTCGGGGGGGGGGGGGGGGGAAATGTACATTTATTCAATTAAAAGTGTGCCACGGGATCATGAATATATCATCAACATTAACATGGGTCTGTTCAAGCAGGATTGGAATTTGGAAATTTTTAAAAGAAAAAGACTGCGAGAAAGCAGCAGAAAACGTAATTAAAGCGAGTTGTTGAAAACCTTATTATGATAATATGTTATGATGTTACTTGCAGCCTTCCAGAAGATTAACTTTACTTCAGTGAAAATAGTAAAAAATCCAGTTTTTGAGGATAGTTTACTATGCGAAGAGATTCCTGAATTAAAAGTGTTTTTGTTTTGTTTACCGTACTAATTAAAAAATTTTCTGTCGTTCAGTGAATAATGCTTTTTCGCAATATTTTCCATACGTGCTGTTGAATTGAGGTGAACATTTCGATTACTGGCTTTAAATGTATTTGTATTATGGTGTTGAAGTAGCATGGATTTTCAGTAAGTGTAATGAAAAAAGGTGGAATCCAGAAGGTAGGCGAGTCATTTATTTTTTTTTCCGCTATTTCTTCCTTGTTCGAATTTAATGTGTATCGATTCAAAATCATTGAAACGAAATGGAGATAATTTTCGCAATGGGTCTCTGTGACTTTCCATTACAACCAAATTGTTATCATTGGCAGTTCATTATTTAAGTATCCGCTGATATATATATACGAAGGTTTCGCGCCTCGTCATCGTTTCGCGAGTAGGACACCGGAATTATTACCCAACTCGTAATCAATAATAATGACGACTACTCGCCGTGTTTCCGAATCCGAATCGTACAATAATTTCCGATGTAGATGCGAGATTATGGAGTCGGATTTCCTTGTGATCCCTAACCTGTCAGCTGTGGGCTAGATTTAATGGCGATGAAACCTCGGGGTTCCGAGACAGACGCACTTGAAAGTCGCGTGTGTGTGTGTGGGTCTCGACACACGATTCACTTTTCCTTCATTTTATTTTTTATTTTCTTTACATAATAATTCCGAGTGCAGTAATGTTATGGTTGGAGGCAAGGTCGGTTCTCCGATTGAGATGCGCCCCGTGCTCGACGATAGACTTGGTTGGAAAGGTTGACCTCGGTGCCAACTGTTTTTCCTGGCCCGGGGAAGGAAATGGTGTAGGAAACCTCAAAAGGTTGAAAAAGAAAAAAAAATTAAATAAGAATTTGCTCTGGGGTTAATTTTTGTGGTTTTCTTTTTCATTCGGGATTCATTTTTTTTGGATATCTAAAAAAATAAGGAGGTTTCGTGATTGATCATCTTCTTGCAGAATGTTTTTGCAGCATGTTTGTGAAGTGTAGTACAGTACTAAAGTAATCGTGCCAAGATTTATGCGTCTCGGTTCGTATGAAGTATAAAATATAGTTTTTCTTTTTTTTCTCAACAACGTTACACGTTTTTTTTGGAGGGAAACCCCGAGATTATCATGCTACATGTTTCAGTCATTTTCTTTGATTAAAGCGGGTATGCCCAGTGGCATTGTGTTGACAAACTTGAGCTTCCAGTGGTGATCCCCGTTTGACCCCGCTGCCAAAAAATAGGGCCTTTCATTCCCAGGCACCATTAAGAGGGCTGCAGATTTTTTCTGGTCTCAACCCCCTTTCACTTCTTCTCCTGCCAAAACAGGATTTTACGTGTACTGGGGACGTGAATTCTACTGTCCACTGATTCCTCCCTTCAACAAGGCAAGGGTTTCCTTACCCAAAAACTTTTTTTGCTTTTTCTTTCAGCCAAAATAAACACGCTGAATTTTGTGTTCACTGGCAAAAGCCGGAAGGTTCTTTTTGCTTTATTTTGGCGACTCGTTCGTTGCTGCGGTTCACGATGTCAAATTTAGAATCAGTCGCCAGAGAAAAATCCTCTGTTTTTATTGGCAATTTTCAGTCGTGTCCAATTTTTTTGATTTGGAATAAGTACTGTATTTAAGATGAATGTGAGGCAGACAAAATGGAGTAAGGGATCGGTCAAGATGAAACGACAGACTCAAGTTATAATAATTTAGGTGACCTAAGTTTAATGTTTTACGGTATAAAAAAAAAAAAACTCTTTTCAGCATGTTCTATATTTCTGCTTGTTTTAAATGCGCTTTTTTTTAAACAAAAAATGTGTCTACGTAGTCACACGCATAGATGTGAAATTTTTATTGATCTTTTTGCTGCAAGATTCACAGCAACGGGAAGTATCGGGATGTATCAGGGCAGTATAATGGAATAATCAGCTGGTAATTATCCCAAAACGGTTCATCTCTTTTTTCGTTCAAGAGGAAAAGTCGTTTTTTTCCACCATTTTCAGGAACATCGGCAGAGAAGACCTGCAGAAAAACAGGATCTATCAGAAGCGCAATATTTAAAATAAAACATATCCTACTTGACCGACTGATTTTCAACCAAATCAAACCTTATTGTCGAGGGAGAGGCAGAGAGACCATACGCATGCATTTGACAAACATTTCATGGACTTTATTGCTGCACGATCAACAGCAATGTGAAATTATCTGGATGTATCAGGGCAGTATGATTGAATGATCTGCTTTGATTATGTGTTAGGCAAGCAAATTAATGATGTAATTGACTTGAATCTTCTAGAGTTTTACCTCCCTCTTAAAACCGATTGACAAGGCTTATGAAGGGCTTGTAAAGGCCATTGAAGGTTAAATATAAATAGTCATGATGCTGGTAAATTGCACAACCTAGAATAAATACTGTATAGAAGAATTATCTTACCCATCTATCTAGTTGAAGCAAGAGATTGCTATGTTATGTGATCTTAATCTTGAAATATATCCTTACTTCTTATCCCAGGAATTCCAAGAAGGAATTCCGGCCCTTGTCCCGAACTCATTACTTATTTTCATTTATACTCTTATTCTTTGCAATCCGCTTTAAAGACCTAATTATATTTAGGCAACTTCTGTCCCCAATATATTGCACAACAGTTATTGGCCTTTTTTCTGTTCAAGAGGAAATACATTTTTCCACAAGCGACAGCAACATAAAAGACCTAAACACAAATTAGGATCAATCTGAAGTACAAAACTGTATCTAAAATACTGTATATCAGGATCTTTGGGACCAACAACTAATGTTCAACCAATTCAGACCTTGGAACGACCATTTCGAGACATGTATTACAGCAGGATAGAATATTCGATTCAGTACACAGTACATGCATTCGTACCGCTTACAATAAATAAAATTCGAACATCTTTCAGCTGAAATGAATCAATTGACGCGCGTTATTCACTGACATCAACCTGAAATTCGGCGATATTTTGACGTTAACTCAAGAGAAAATAAACTGCCTATTCAAGGGAACCCCCGCTTGGTAAAACGGGCGTGGTTTCAAATCGCACCATCAAATCGGTTTTTTTTTTGCGGTATGGTTTTGTGCCAATTCGTGAAATATATTTCTCTCGTGAGCAAATTGGGCCATCTGATGCACCTGAGTGAGATTCGCACTTGAGATTCAGACTTTCTTCAAGAAGGAAAAAAAGCCCTCGGGACTGATTTCAAAACGGGCCTTTAAAAACCTCGTTCTACCTTTGCGCTGATGATGGGTGGGGGAATTTGTTGAACACATGTTGGGGATCCGGTGCAATCCAGGGTTATCGGGTTGCACGAAAGCAGTAAAAAAAAAAAAAGAACAGTGCCTGTAACTCGATCTGAATAACTAATCAGTACGAGACAGTTCATCCGGCTTTGTGGGTTATTAGGATACAAGGTCCAGGATTTATTGTTCAAGTGGTTGCTGCTGCTGCTGCATATCTATATACAGCATGTATATAGTCAGTCCTCAAGGTCTCTAGCCAACATCCACGACATATATTATCCTTCTTCTTCCTTTTTTGTGTGTATTTTCGTCACGAAAAAACTTAATTCATTAACGTTTATGCAGTGTTTTGTTTCTTCTCCATTCATTTCCTTCCCGTATGCTTGTTGTTCCTGCTCGGGCGTAATTTACGCTTCTTGTTCTAACCAAAGAAACCACATTGCTTGATGCTGGGTGTCTTCCTTAAAAGGTTCGAACATTTTCACGCGAAGGTCATGATGATGACGTTTCTTGTGTTTCCGCTTGATGTTCTATTCTTTTAATCGGAAGTTATTTGTAAAGAGAATGAGAAAAAGTACTGCATGTATGTATGGGGAATTTATTTTTGAGGTGGTGGGGAAATTGAATCGTCATGATGCATGAGCGGGTTTCGCCTTTTCGAACGTGTGTGGGTTTGAGTTTGCTTTTAATGCATGATCGAAGTATGAGGAGGAAGGTCCGAGTCATTGGACATGCATTAGGGTGCTTTTCTGTTTTGTAAACGCCCCACTTTTTTTGTTGTTGTTGGAAGACGGAAGGTACGTGACGTGTGTATTGTGGGGTTTGCTTGTGAAATATGTGACAGGATTTATTTTTGTATGAATTTCTGCGGATGATCTAATGATTATTTTTGTGGTTGAACAATCAGCGTACACGCGTATGATGAAGCCGGGATGGAATTAATTTAAATGTTATTTTTGTCTTTCATTTTTATCGACAAGTTTTACTGGGGTAGATATGAATAAATTTTTCTTTCTCTCTCACTGTCTTGCCTTTGAGGAAGAAAAGTTCCTGGAAAAGCATTAATTTCATTTTAACGCAGTACGAGCGAAATACAGTATTATTGATTGCTGATGGTCTTTACGCGAGGTACATAAAATGTACATCGTTCAAAATTTTTGTTTTCGTCAGATCGTTGTATTGGTCCCAAAAGAGGAGTTTAAACGCTTTAGTTCTTCAAGAAGTTTGTCGCAAGTTTGTTACTTCTATCAAATAGATATAGTTTATATCTATATATCCGTTGAGATAAGAAGACCTGGTCCGAACTTTCGTCAAAATTGGTGACACTGTGTATATGTTCGCAGCTTTGCAGATTTGCCCCCTTTTTTTAGTTGATGAGAACACGCCCAATGACAAATAAATTTTGTTTTTCCTGGTTATTTCTTGAAATACTGTACAATTAAATGAACGTTCAGTGTTCACAGTACAGTATTCATTACTGGTTTCGTAAGCTTCTGGATTACTCTGTTAGCCATAGCGTTCAGCAAAGAGCGGATTGCTGTCTATTCGCAGATACAGTGAATAATTATTCCGAAGGAATTATCATGACAATCTCAGGAATTGATCAATCTGCAACGAACAGCATATGCAGGAACCGGTTTGCGTTTCAATGGAACTGAATTACATTTAAGGATGGGCTTGACAATCATGCCAGCTATGTATCAGACAATTTCTAGCTTCCCTACCCATCCATCCCATGTGGTCTAGTGGCTAGGATATCTGGCTTTCACCCAGAAGGCCCGGGTTCAATTCCCGGCATGGGAAATGTTTTTCTTTGTATCATACGAGGGTTCTAACAAAAGTTCTCGGAGTAGCAATGAAAATGACATACAATTGAGCTGAAAAAAATTTATTCTTTAGCGAAAATATATTCTTTTGCACACAAAAAAAAATCAGCCCGGTTTGACAATTTTTTAAAATTTTTTTGCAAAATGTACCCTTATAGAGTTTTGCTCTCCACTCAAAATATGAGGCGCCCTTTTTTGTTTCAGCCCAGCTTTCCCCTCAGAATTTTTGAAATCAATTCGACATTCTTTCTAAGGGTTGCCTCCAGGTCATCGAAGGCAATTCTGCCATTCTCATCAACAGCCGCCTTCACAGCCGCCAAAGTGGTGGCCAATGTGGCGGCTGTGAAGGCGGCTGTTGATGAAAATGGCGGAATTGCCTTGGATGACCTGGAGGCGACCCTTAGAAAGAATGCCAAGTTGATTACAAAAATTCTGAGGGAAAAGCTGAGCTGCAACAAAAAAAGGGCGCCTCATTTTTTGAGTGGAGAGCAAAACTCTATGAGGATACATTTTGCAAAAAAATTTAAAAAAAATTGTCAAACCGGGCTGATTTTTTTGTGTGCGAAAGAATATATTTTCGCTATAGAATAAATTTTTTTCAGCTCAATTGTTTGTCATTTTCATTGCTACTCCGAGAACTTTTGTTAGAACCCTCGTATATTGTACCTGCTCGTTGTGTATCAAATATCTGCATTTTGTTTGAATATTCAATCCACAATCACCATGACAGAAGGAAAAAGAAGATCAAAATCGTCTAGGAAATGTGGAGCAGCCCTGTGTCGTTCTTATACTCGTTTGTCTCCGAACCGTCACTCACTGTTTTTTATCATTTTTTCAGGTGTGATGTTTCCCACGCAATCTCTTGCTTCTTTTTTTTTTCGTGTGTGGAAGCACAGGGTAACTTGCTTAGGAGCGATCCTATTGTTTTAGCAGAACTCCGGAAGAAAAGTTACTGGAAATGCGTATATTTACGCAGTACGAGTGAAATTTTGATTGCTGATGGTCTTTACGCGAGTTGGTTGGAATACATAGTTTTCAATTTTTATTTTCCTTAGGTCGTTGTCGTATTGGTTTCAAAAGAGGAGTTTGAACGCTTTCGTTCTTCGAGAAGTTTGTCGTAAGTTAGTTATTTCTATCAAATAAATGTAGTTAATACCGTTGAGAAGAGAGGACCTCGTCCGAACTCGTCAAAATTGGTGATACTGTACTGTGTATATTTTCGCAGCTTTGCCCCCTTTTTTTTTAGTTAATGAGAACACGCCGAATGACAAACAAATTGTTGTTTGGCTGGTTACTTCTTGAAATACTGTACTGTACAATTAAATGAACGTTCAGTATACCTATTGTAGCACAGTATTCATTATTGGTTTCGTAAGCTTATGGATTACTCTGTAAGCCATAACGTGCATCAACCAGCGGATTGCTGTCTATTCGCGGATACAGTAAATGTTCATTCCAAAGGAATTATCGTGACAATATCAGGAATTGATCAATCTGTAACGAACAGCATATGCAGGAACCCGTTTGCGTTTCAATGGAGCTGAATTACATTTAAGGATGGGCTTGACAATCATGCCAGGTATGTATAAGACAATTTATGGCACCCCCTCCTAACCATCCCATGTGGTCTAGTGGCTAGGATATCTGGCTTTCACCCAGAAGGCCCGGGTTCAATTCCCGGCATGGGAAACATTTTTCTTTCGGATCATAAGTATTACTGTGTACAAATAATGTACCTCCTCATTGTATTTCAAATGTCGCTGCATTTTGTTTTAATTTGCAATTCGCAATCACCATGACAGCAAAAAAGAAGAAGAAAGAATATCAAAATATCATCTATGAAATGTGGAACAGCCGTGTGTCGTTCTTATACTATAAAGTACTTGTTTGTCTTTGAACCGTTACTCACTGTTCGTATGCTTCTCATTTTTTCAGGTGTGATGTTTCTCACGCGCTCTCTTGCATATTTTTTTTTTTTTTGAAGCGCAGGGTAACTTGCTTAGGCGCGATCGCATTGTTTCAGCAAGAAACTACGGAAAATGTTCGATTTGCTGTACTGATGTACTAGTCTACTGTACATACGTTGCTGGAAGTTCGTAAAAAATTAGTGTTTGCTATAGTTTCCATGAGACACCATGATGGTTATATACCGTATAGTGTATGGAAACTTTGAACTCCAGATCAATTCCTATTTGCGTGATTGTGTTCCAAATGTGGGAGGTTAAACACAACTTGTGCTTGGAGCACGGAATGTGTTCCGCGTTTTTTAATTACGTCCCTGGCTTATTTCCCAGCCGACGAAAGGAAAACACTCTTCTGATCATGAGAATGTTCTTTCAGAAGTTCTGGTATCATCATCCATCAGCATCATCGAAAACCATCCGATCCCTTGGAGAGAATTGGCCAAATTTTTTTTTTATCCTTTTTTGGTCGTATAATATGACTTTAATTTTTTTCATACGATATTATTTTCGCTGATTTTTCCTCTCGCTTTTTTCGAATGTTGAATTACAGTACAGTATATTATACTGTATTTTGATGAGAGGAAGTGACTTGATGGCCAAATTGTTGAAAATGAAGACGAATTATCCTTCTCTCACTTTTTTTTTAATGAATATCTGACGACTGCAATATGAGGGAACTCATTTTTTCGGAGCAGTTTGCTGAACTTCCCATTAAATTTGAAACTTTTATAAAATGTAAATAACCTGGAACTTTTTGAAAAAACCTTGGCGAGGGCGTGTGTTCTTTGTTCATGCTCGGCTGGAAATCTAAGAACCCCGCCTCTTAATTGCCTGAATGCATCTTCGAGCTCTGCTGGAAAATTAAGGCGATGAAAGAGCAGCTCAACGAAGCCTAAATATGATTTTGGTTTTGTTTTGTTTGTGTTGAAGGATATCCATCAATCGATGCTGCTTCTGCTGTATTATACAGTACACTGTATTCTGCTTTTCTTCAGTACAGAACATCGTCTTATTTTCGATTTATATTTATTTTGGGAGATCTGGAAATGATGGTTGACCTTGTTTTAAGTAAGGCGTCTTTCGGTTTGGATTTTTCCACTTCTGTGCCTGTTTTGTCAGTCTTTTTTTTCTGTGAATTTGCAATTTTCACGAGCACTCCGTCTTGCTATGGTTTAATTTAGATTCCGTTTTCAAAAATCTATTTAAATTATTTCTCGGTTTTTTAGAATTCTTCATCTGTCTCAATAGTTAATTTACAGTTGTTCCAATGAAGAGATTTAAGCCGATATGTCAATTTTTGCAGCAGATTTAAGCGTGTTGACTTTAGAGATTTTTTTTTCACGACATGACCAACCAGATTCATGTAAAATTCTAACTCATTCGCTGGAATATCGTAATTGTGGGTCGCAAGGCACAAATAACATACTGTATTATATTAATTTGAAGCACAATATTCCATTAAACATGGTTGGAATATCCTCTATCCTGAACAGTATAATCTCGTTACTAGGAATTTCATCATAACGAATATTTGTTTATAACGAAATTGTATTTTAGGTCTCTGCCCTAAAAGTGTAGGTACAGTGCTACAGGAGTTACATCTAAATAAGTTTTAATTGCAACAAAACTATTTTACTGGTCCCAATGGCTCCGCATAGAGATATTTTCACTGCATTGAGGACAAATGTCTTCAATATAATTTGATGTGGAGTGCTATCAAGACTAGAATAAAAACACGTTATTCAGTCCGGGACAGGACCAGGATTCTGTTCAGGAATTCCTAGTTTGAAGAGGGGTAAAGTGTATTTCACGAAGATATGAATAAACAACTCAATGAGCTTGAATTGCAGGAGTAACTTGAGGATAACTTGAATAAAACATCTGAACTAAATCTGATCTTATCTGAATCTGATCTGATCTGATTGATTTATGGAAAAGGAGCAGCTTATATACTACTAATAATATTCAACCTTCAAAAGGTTTTACTTTTACAGTTAGAGCAAGAAAGATAACGTGAGTATGCTGCGGTGCCAGGATGTTCCTGGCACTTCAATTCAGCCATGGATTTTGAGGAGGGAGGAATATTTTGTACTTTTAAGAATTGAGTATATTACTCTACATCTACATGGTGTGCATGCCCAACAGTTATATAGACAGTAATATAGATTCAAGAAATAAATTGAACGTTTATTTTGGATTCAATAAAAGCAAAATTCAAAAAAATCAATTCTGATCACAATGAACAATGATGCACAGAAAACAATCATAATTGCTGCAAGATGCCAACACATAGTGTTGGAAATGGTAAAGAAACTGGGGAAATTCCAGTTACGTGTGAAAAAATTACAGCAAATCACCAGGTGACCTCAGAGTTCTTCCCTTGGTAATGGGCACTGGGTGCAAAACCTGTCTCACGCAGTAACTCTGCAGTGACTGTGATAAAAGCTTCAAAGCAAATTTTCAAAACGTTTTTGTTTATGCCTGTAGAGCAAAATGACCGCAAAATTAGCTAGCGTCTTTATTCTTTGTTCATGTCAACGAATGGGTTCTTTCGTTGAAATTTAAAATTACGGCAAGTACAGTATTTTAGACGCTGTCTTTTGCACATTTCACTTGGGTGGAAAAAGGGAAGGAAAAATTCGTCACAGTGAGATTTACGACCGGGTCGGTTTCTAGGCGAGGTTCTCGTAAAATTTCGTGACACCCTGTCTGATTAGTGTAGTTTACCGACTACTGAACCTTTCACGCAAATCAGATGCCTGCTCTTTTCTTATTTTTACTTGATTCTAGATTCTTTTTTTTTGTTGTTGGCTGAAGCCAAGTGGGCTTTGTTTCCTAGATTTAGGTGTGGGTGGGTCGAACTTGTTTCTCGGTTTGAAAGAAGTGCTTTGTGTATTAAATTTTGGGTGTGGGAGTGGAAAATTGAAGGGTTCCTTGATGTAATTTCCATTCTCGGGTCTGATGCGTTCACGTCAAAGTGCTTGTATGTGTGGCATGCTTGCGATAAATTCTTCAAGATAACTCTGTGAGGGTTTTCTTCTAGAAAGTTCTCCCAAATTGACGGGGTAAAATGCGAATCCATTTTCTCAAAATCTCAAATGGAGCTAAGTACCTTCCAAGATACATGTCAGGCTGTTTATCACCTAGAACGCTAAATTTTCTTTACGGGAAGCTTTCCTTTATGGAAAAAGTTGTAATGCAACATGTGATGGAATAATTTGGTACCTTAATGTACTGCTGTACCTGCACACTGGCTGCTGTTAAATGACAGCCATATTAATTGAATACTAGAGATTTTAATCTGTACCCTTCAATGGTTTTAACAAATCAGGTGTGCAGAAGAGCAGACTAAAAAAGATTTGTGTTGCAGTACAAGGGTGTGATTGTAAAAGTTATATTTTTATCCATTGTGATTTGTGTGATCTTGTATGAATTAAATCTTGGGCTTAAGCAAACTCAAAATACAATTTTATCTCTTTATTTTGGGATTTCATAAAAGAAATCCCCGGCTGAACCCCACAGGTGATTTTGTGTTTTATTTTTGGATTTCTGCCTCTTTTTGTGTGAATTTAACCCACACAGCACAAGGTAAAATTTCCCATATCTCTGTCAATTTTCAGAATCAGGCCCAACATTTTTTTTTTCTAGCAATCAGATTCTTTGTGATGGAATTTTGCTGTATTTTGTGGGAAATATTACATTACTGTAAACCATTTAGAAACAAGGAACCCCGTGATCAATATGGTCGAAAAACCTGATTTATAATTGAAAAATAATATTTTTGCGTGTCACATTTTCTCAGGAACCTATCCTTACACAATATGCGCAATTGACCAAATTTTTAAAGCGCTTTTTTACATTTCTAATAATTCTTTCCGTACTCAAATTAAAAACGTAAAGTTTGAGACAGACGTTGTCTGAAATCTGAATCATTAACATTGTCGAAAATTAGACAATTGCATTTAACTATTTCGTACATCTACCGGATTTTAGGCTGTATGTAACTTGAAATTAATTTCTGTTGATTTTACGAAGATGTTCATTAAGAATAAAAAATCTATATTGTATACTAACAGCGAATGCGTTGCGAATTTGTGTTCCTTTTTTTTGGTCTTCAATGCAATGCTTGGAAGGAAATTCGTCCTCCATATTCTTACGAAATCCGATGCAGGTACTGCAAAAGAATATGATTAATTGGACCTCTTTTGCCGGGATGATCAAATAAAGTATTAAATTATTTAATACACTCAATAGGTATTCAGTCACAAAATAATTTATTGACGACATATTCTGTAAGCTTACTTGTCATATTCTGAGAAATGTCTGGAAATCGTGTAATGTTTCATTGCCGATAATTAGCAGAAAAAACGAATTTGAGTCTCAACATCTGTTGCTTGGAAAGGGCTCATCTTTTCGAACAACGGAACATTTTGAGCAGCTGTTCCACTTGATCGAAAACCTGAGTCTTGTAGATCTATTTTTTGTTATTGATTCATATTTTTTTTGTGTAATATTTTATTCAGCCGCAATCCAGGTATGTTTTAAAGAGGCATTTGAAAACAATAACCGGAAACCGTCAATTAATATAACATCGATGCTGTAAGCCACGGACATTTCCGTGGGAAAAAAAAGTGACAAATGCTTTAAGTAGTGACTGTATTCCTTAGAGTTTCAAGTTGAAAAGCCGTATCGGTGGAAACGATGACTCAGTTATTTTCCATGATTTCCGAGTAGGAAAGTCTATAAAGTTATGCAAAACATCCGATTCGTGACGTGACGTTTCCCTGTTCACGCTTCTCCAGTGTGTGAATCCACCTTTTTTTTGTTTTTTGACATTGTATGAAGCAGTTTAAACGTGTCTTTGCAACCAAACAAACCCATTTGTTTATCCATCTTTTTTTGTGTGGCTTCACCATTGCATGATTGGAACTGCTAAACAAAGCAACTTGTCGGGTGTTATTCTTACCCGAGTTAGTCGAGGGCCATAAAATTGTTTGCGTCGGGACTTTTCGTTGCATAAAATTGAGCAAAATTTCGAAGAACTGGTGAGAAAAATATCACAGGCAGAAACTAAGCCGTGGATGATAAAAAAAAAAACTGGAAATGAACTCTTGGAAAAACGAAAAATGCTCATAGATTTCAATTTGTTGCAAACACAATAATCATTGAAAAGATTTGAAAATAACACAAGCGTAGTAAAGTTTGTGATGAAAACAACACACGATTTTTAGTTGTTTTTTGCCCGGAAAAGTTTCAACAGCTTGTGACATGGGTTGAGAACTCTCATCATAACAGGAAAGTTTTCACTTATCATCATACAGTAAATCTAATTTTTATTTTTAAAAAATGCATATATACAGTGTATATATATTTTTTTTCTTCTCAAAGTGGTATCTACTCTAGAAATACCGAAGGTCAATTGGAAGTGGGACAACCCTGGTATATGGCTGTCTTTCTATGGAAGTATGATTACATTCACTGAAGGAAACGTTCCTGAAGTTTGAATTTTGAATTGAATTTCTTCCAAGATTTGGATTGAACTTTCGAAAATTCAAGAAATGCTGACAAGCATTGATTTTCATGTTCCATATTTTTTTCTGCGAAGGTAAAACGTGTCTCATATTGCATTCTTTCTTCCGTAAGATCATCGTAGGTTTTATTCGTGTAAAACTGTAAATCTTAGCCTTGGTTTCCAAGAATAGTAATATTCATGAGTACGTTCGGAAAGCCTGTGGGAGTAGCATTAAATTGGACAGAATTATTTATTAGAAACTTGTAAAATACAGAAATTGTAGATGTGTTGCGAAATAATGTTACTGAGAGTAAGACCACTTCGAGCGAAAGTAGCTTGAAACGCTATTTTCGAAAAACTCATTTCTCAAGGCTTGCTTTGGAATAAGTTGTATTCTCAAGAGCCTTAATCGTTTTTTTTTTCGAATGTTTCCAGAGCGAAGTGTTAACTTGGTTTTTTTTCGTTCAGACAAATACTAGATCTTCAATTTCAAAAAAATAAAAAAACCACTTTGAGATATGTGTTTGAATCATTTCTGTTTGCTCTTATAATGGATGCGTCTGCATTATCAAACACCTTTTTCTTTTACCAATTAACCGTTCGTCGACAAAAAATTTCGAAATAAGCTCGGAAAATTCCCGTGCAATCGTCAGAATTCATTGGTATTCACGGTCAACGCAATAATCGAACAATTTCTTGGACACTTTCATGATGGATATGTATCCAAAATAACCCACTTTTTCGTCAAATTGCTGACAAAGAATGGGTTGAGCAATTTTTTTAATGGAATTCTAAGCAGTTATCGGCCTTCGGCCACTCGTTTCTCTTGCGTAAATCTCTCAGAATAAATTTAGTTTCTTTACTCAATTTTATTCTCGGCTGTGAATGACCTTTCTTCAATGAAACACGTTTAAAGCTCGCGTATATTTTCTTTCTTTTTTTTTCTCGTTCGAGTATTAGTATTAATATTTTTTTCCATTTCAATGTGAGAAACATGAATTGGGGAATTGGTGATGCATTCGGGTCGTGCTCTAAACGTGCGTCGTGTAAATACCGGCTTTAAATCAGCGTGGTTCTTCCTGTCGGATGCATTCGCTCTGTGTTCGAATTGATCGATCACTTTGCCCCACCAGTCGGTGGCACGTTTGCGTGGGATATTCTTGCGAGGGGCTTTCTGAAAATTTATTTTATTTTATTTTATTTTTGGTTTGAAGATAATACCCAGACCTTCTTGCTACCCGCGCTCGTCTTCCGCACATTTTCCGCACATACTTACGTAAAAAACTTGGAGAATAAACTCGTAAGGCTGTAAGGTCTTAAAAAAACAAAACAAAAGCCACTATTTAAGGAGGACATTTGTGGCCTTTTCTGAGTGCAGTTCTGCTGTGCATAACTTCTGAGGACTAATTTATCTGCAACACATGAATAAATTAAAACCGTGGATCGAGAAAGACGAGAAGATTTGAAATATTGTACATGATGAAGAAAACACAATGAATAACTTGGGATGCTCTTTGAATTCTTGTAGAATTCCAAATTCCGAATTGAAGTTAATTTTCAAAATTTTCCCGGTAAGTTTTGATTTATCGACCACAAAATATAACTAACTGACTGCTGAGTTTGAGGATAAAAGGCCTTTTTGTCAATTAATTGTGATTGTCTTGGTGAATTATTGGATGTGAAAATTGTAAAATTGTAGAGGCCTTTGACTGGTCAAAAAAATCAAAAGTCCAATACGTCATGGTGTTTGTGCAAGCATGGGATTTTGGGGACGGGAAAATTTTCCCAGTTTTTTTGGATGAGTGGTTTTTCTATTTGATTCAATTTTATCGCAATTAAGGAAGCTCAGTGCGATTCCTCAAGAATAATAAGAGAGTGTGCGCTGATTCAAAGTGGCCACTTCCTACAAAGAGCACCTTTTCTAAGGATTATTATCATCATCAATATTATATTGTATATCCAGAACTGAGAGATTTCCTTGCCAAGACTGACGTTCAACATCAAACATAAATAATATTTAACGCTTGAGACGAATTTTTGGGGGAAAAGAACGAAAAGGCATGCCGAACTTCTTTCTGTTGGTATATCTCGCGTTCTTTCGGAATTTTTTCTTGGGAAGCTTTCTTTTATGTTTTCTTCGGAAAGACAGCGTCAGAGAAGAAAAGTACTCGGGGAAAATGCATTCCTGCTTTTTATTATTTTTATTTTCTTTTATTTTTGTCATCGTGAATCTCTGGGGGAAGAAGTAATGCTTTTTCCTGGGATTATTCAGTCACCTGCCAGGCGGTGTTGCTTCGCGTTCTTGGTCTTATTCTTGAGAATTGAAGAAATCTACATTTATTTGTGAATTTTTTTTTCAAATGCTGTGGGCGAATGTGATGCTTTCAGTTGAGGTTTTTTTGTGTGTGTGCTGAAATTACGTGGCGGTTCCCTGGGTTGATGCGGGATTATACGAATGGAATCTCGGAGTTGTCTCAGGTTCGTAATTCATTTGACAGATTTCCGCGAAGGATTTCTTTTGCGAATTCCATTTTTTTCTTTCTGCGCACCTTTATCCGCTGATGAACGAACTGTGGATTTTTGTGATTGATATGAATTTTGCGATTCTCTTGAATTTTTTGTTGATTTTTTTTAAAGCTCTGTATAGTATTTTTTTGGGACACAGTTTCACAAACAACTATCTGTCAGTGCGGATGATAAAATGCAGCACGCCCAAGCGCGTTCATGACGTGCTGGCTTGACTGATGGGTTCGTTTTGAAGCTTCCCGCTGAACAAGGAACGGGACTTTTCTTCGTTTTAGTAAAAATTGATTGGGAATACTGTATTGTTTTTTTTTAAAGTTGAACGGATACGTTGAAAGAACGAATCATTCTCCTGTCATCGAGTGCCTTTTTTTCATTTCCAGCCTTTCGATTCTGATTCAAACGCGAGTATATGGTTGTGAAGAATGCGCATCATGTGTGGTCTACTATAGAGATTTATGCATCTTGATACTTGAAAAAAAAAAGGCACTGAGTGTAAGGCACCACTGATTTAAATGAGTACACGTCAATTTTTTCAGCTTCTTGGCCGAAAGAAAAAAAAAGATCTGGAATATCTAAGTTTGGTTATCAAATTTCTTTCAAGTAAAATATGTAGGTATTGTTCAGTGTTGACCGAGTAGTGCATTGTATTTTCATTTGACACACTAGTAAGACGACAGTGTAAGTTAAGAATGACCTTTTGACATTTTCTAGTGAACGTAATAAAAGTTTCAAATTAAAGTTGGTGTGGGTCGTTCGTAAAGGAAACACTCTTACTTTTCAGTCTCTATTGGCGCGTTCTTCCTCGCAATTTGATTTTTAATTCATTGAATTCTATACTGTATTTATCTGTGATACAGTATCATGCCTAAAAAATCTTAGGCTCTACGTGAACAAGTAACTACATTGTCAAAAGAGTCAAAAAACCACACTAACTTTACTAAGGGGCTAAAATTAACCCTCGACTTACGAAGAAGACTTTGATAATAGCATTAGAAGAAAATGCCAATTAAAGTGTCCTTCTATTATCTTATCAATGGAATGAGCTTCGATTTTGATACTATAATTACTATATAAGCCTTATTTGGAAGATGTCAATGAAAGAACAAGTTAAGTACATTACTTTTTTACAATTCCACTTTTAACATTCAATTTTCTCCTGATATTTTGGATCACATTTTCAACTTTTTTATTCACCTTTTGATTTAGAAAGATGTTCAGTGACGCAATAAATTTTCGAATTGGTGTGCCGTTGTCTTATTTTTTAGCAATTTATCAATGACAGGCATTTAAAACAAGAATACAATATTCTAGTTTTTTGGATGGAAATGCAGTACAATTTTGCCCAACGTGATCAATAAATGGCTTTTTAAATGCGAATTTTGAAAGTCTGGAAATAATGTTGAAGCAACCCATGCTTTTCAAAATGTCAAGATCAGAGAATTCTGGAAGAACGATGGGCGCGAGCAGAAGGCGTGTAAAAGGCGTGTATGAATGCATTTTTTGAACCTCTTATTTGAGCATTCCGACATTCCAGAATTTTTTTGTTTTGTTTTCGGTGATAAATTCCTAGACATTTGTGGCCTTTTCTGAGTGCAGTGCTGCTGTGCATAACTTCTGAGGACTAATTTATCTGCAACACGTGAATAAATTAAAACCGTGGATCGAGAAAGACGAGAAGATTTGAAATATTGTGCAGGATGAATAAAAAACAATGACTAACCTGGGATGCTCTTTGAATTCTTGCAGAATTCCAAATTCCGAATTGAAGTTAATTTTCAAAATTTTCCCCGGTAAGTTTTTATTTATCGAACACAAAATATAACGAACTGACTGCTGAGTTTGAGGATAAAAGGCCTTTTTGTCAATTAATTGTGATTGTCTTGGTGAATTATTAAATGTGAACATTTTAAAATTTTAGAGGCCTTTGACTGGTCAAAAAAACCAAAAGTCCAATACGTCATGGTGTTCGTGCAAGCATGGGATTTTGGGGACGGGAAAATTTTCCCAGTTTTTTTGGATGAGTGGTTTTTCTATTTGATTCAATTTTATAGCAATTAAGGAAGCTCAGTGCGATTCCTCAAGAATAATAAGAGTGTGTGCGCTGATTCAAAGTGGCCACTTCCTGCAAAGAGCACCTTTTCTAAGGATTATTATCATCATCATTATTATATTGTATATCCAGAACTGAGAGATTTTCTTGCCAAGACTGACGTTTAACATCAAACATAAATAATATTTAACGCTTGAGACGAATTTTTGGGGGAAAAGAACGAAAAGGCATGCCGAACTTCTTTCTGTTGGTATATCTCGCGTTCTTTCCGAATTTTTTCTTGGGAAGCTTTCTTTTATGTTTTCTTCGGAAAGACAGCGTCAGAGAAGAAAAGTACTCGTGGAAAATGCATTCCTGCTTTTTATCATTTTTATTTTCTTTTATAAAAACAGTAGCACTTAGAGACCCCCTTCTTCATTACGAAAAAGGACCCTAATAAGTCAGTGGACGGTCCGCCACAACGAAGCGCAAGAACCAGAATAAGAACTCTTAACTTCTTTAGATGTAAATATTGTGAATTTTTTTTTCAAATCGACACCCGCTTACACTACGAAAGTCAACTCCAAAAAAACACACACACGACTTTAATGCACCGCCAAGGGACCCAACTACGCCCTAATATGCTTACCTTAGAGCCTCAACAGAGTCCAAGCATTAAGGTTTGACAGATTTCCGCGAAGAATTTTTTATCGCGAATTCCATTTTTTTCTTTCTGCGCACCTTTATCCGCTGTGCGATGAACGAACTGTGGATTTTTGTGATTGATATGAATTTTTGCGATTCTCTTAAATTTTTTGTGGATTTTTTTTGAAGCTCTGTATTTTTTTGGGACACAGTTTCACAAACAACTATCTGTCAGTGCGGATGATAAAATGCAGCACGCCCAAGCGCGTTCGTGACGTGCTGGCTTGACTGATGGGTTCGTTTTGAAGCTTCCCGCTGAACAAGGAACGGGACTTTTCTTCGTTTTAGTAAAAATTGATTGGGAATATTGTTTTTAAAAAAAGTTGAACGGATACGTTGAAAGAACGAATCATTCTCCTGTCATCGAGTGCCTTTTTTTCATTTCCAGCCTTTTGATTCTGATTCAAACGCGGGTGTATGGTTGTAAAGAATGTGCATCATGTGTGGTCTACTATAGACTGCATAGAGATTGATGCATTTTGATACTTGAAAAAAAAAAAAAATTATAAATGTACTGGTCGAGTGTAAGGCTCCACTGATTTAAATGAGTACACGTCAATTTTTTCAGCTTCTTGGCCGAAAGAAAAAAAAAGATCTGGAATATCTAAATTTGAACATCAAATTTCTTTCAAGTAAAATATGTAGGTATTGTTCAGTGTTGACCGAGTAGTGCATTGTATTTTTATTTGACATTGATCATTCTGCTGTCACATTCAATTCTTACTGGAAAACTGTAAAAGATCACTTGCATTATTTTCAAAGTTTAATTTCAACCACACCCAGCAAGCATTTCCTTTGTGAGAATGAAAAGTCAGAGATA
>CAJPEX010003174.1:0-31249 GCA_905338405.1 Notodromas monacha | reverse complement strand
AATCACATATTTCTTTTTATTTTCAGTGATATGGTCGAGGTGTATTTTGAAAAATTTCGTGAATGGAAAACTTTTAGAAGTTTCTCAAACAAATTTTACTCTCAGATAATTTGGAAACTAAAAAATCTTTTTTTAATTCAATCTGGCAGTTGGCAGCTTGAGGTACATAACATTTATTTATATACCTGCCATGAAGTCTTTCAAACAAAACTTGAATAGCAAAAATCAATTCGAGGAAAAATTAAGCAGCTGTAGTGGAATGTCTTCCAAAAATTAGAAAGCTGGGCTTCAAGAAAGGTTTCTCAGATTGAATACTTGAAATAACTTACTTCAGCATGTGATAATTCGTCTTGAGTGAGTCGCAAGGATATCAAAAATTAAAACAAAAGTATCTCCGATTTCGAAGATTTTTAAGAGATATACGAGTTCAATATACTCCGGTATTGTCATCAAAATTCAAACAAGAATTTATATATTTTACGCCACTCGTCGTGCAAATGGCAAGAAAAAAACACACATCAACCCACCCGGCAAATAATATTTGAGTGACCAGAAGAGTGCAGTCGCTCATTGTTTATTTTTTTAAAGCATAAATCAATCTAAAAAGTTCTTTTCTTCTTTTATAAAAGGCAAAAAAGAGAGAAAACTGAATAAATCTGACCTGTGGAAGCCTGGCACATTTTCTTCGCCGGCAGCATGTTGAAATGAAACCCATACTTGGGCAAGGGTTTCTGATTATCCTCCAGTCGGTTCGAAAACACGCACTTCCCAGCTGGCAACAGCAAATCTGGATCCGTAGGCGCATGTGCCCTCTGGAACTGACTTTTGCTGCTCACTGTTCCAGACGATGACGCAGTCGTCGATGAATGTGTAGTCATTGCTGCTGCTGCCTGTTGTTGACCCTTGCCCTTGTCTTCGTTCAGCACAAAGTTCCTCAAGGCCCAACTCGCTCGTTTGGCCTTGGATTTAGTGGCGGATTTGGGTCCGGATTCCGTGGATGTAGATGAAGATGACTTGGTGGAGGACGACTTGTTGGAGGACGAGGACTTTTCTTTGGACAGACGCATCCCTGACGACTGCATCCACCGCAAGCTCAGGGTTGGCGGCTAAAAACCGCCAACGCCGAACAAAAGAAGCTTTCCGGCAAACCGCTGAGGCTTTACGACGACGTAGACGTCACTTATATAACAGGAACATGAAATATAATCAACTGAAGTTCTAAAAGAAATACTTGAATTTAAACTAGCATTAATGTATACGTATACAGTGGTTTGTTCGTGTCTCTTTTGAAATGTTGACGAAAATCGAAAATGCTGAATCATGAGATTGAACTCAAATTACTTTAAACATTCAAGGTAGGAAATATGACGCAGTGAATTATAAATAAGCATATTTAAATTTAATCGATTGAGGTTTTTTTATATATTTTGAAACTAGCATCGTAGCGTGTGGCTTATTCGTATCTTTTCTGGAATTTTAATGGAAATCGATAATGCAGTATCATGAGATTGAATTCCAATTTCTTTCAAAATTCAAGTTAGTAAGCACAATGCACGGCGTGATGCATAATCAAATGTTATCAACTAAAGTATATATAAATTGAAACTAACATCGTACTGGTTTATTCGTATCTCTTTTGACATTTCGACGGAAATCGATAATACTGTATCAGTTAGATTGGACTTGAATCGATTTCAAAATTTATGTTCGGAAGCATGTTGCAGTGAATTATACATAAGCCTCAAATGTGATCAACTAAGTTTCTAGAAGAATATATAAATTTAAACTAGCATCGTCTGGCGTGGTTTATACTTGTATCTTCTGAAATTTTGACAGAAATTGTTAATACTTTATGGTACTCCATTATCATGAGACTATAAAAGTTATATAAATTGAACCGGGCATTTGAAGGTGTGGTTTATTCGTATCTTTTTTTTGAAATTTCGACGAAAATCGATAACAACGCATCATGGGGTTTAATTCTACTTGCTTTCACAATTTAAGAAGAAAGCGTGATGCAGTGAATTAGGCATAAAGGAAGCATCAAATTTAATCAACTGAATTATAAAGAAAATTAAATTGAATACAGCATTTCATAGTGTGGTTCATTCGTATATACTGTACTATATTTTGAAACTTTGACGGGAATCTATAACACGGCATCATGAGATTAAACTCAAATTTCAAAAATTCAAGTTATGCAGTATTTTGCGCTTCTCTAGTTGGAACTTTGAACGGGAATGTGTGGGATCATCTTCTGTTCCAAAATATTTCATCAAATGACTGATCATCTTAAGAATAAACAAAATGAATACTCATTATCATCTTAAGCAACATGGTCGACCTGAAGATTTTCGTTGCTGTTTCTCTCCAGATTATATTTCAGTCATGTTTCAGAAAAATTCAATTTTAAATGATCCGAGATTTCAAGAATGAAATGGAAATGCAAAACTCCTGGTAGTTTTTTGTTATGATCAACAGATGAATCGTAGATTTCTCGAATCCTAAAACCATACTGAACTGTCGCAGAGTAAATTTGACACGCGGATTCCATTGTGTTTACTTGCATGATAAATTTCCCTTTTTCAAAGAAATAACAATTGCACTTCAGGGCTTTAAAAATAATACTCGCTAATTTTGTTTTCGATCCTGAAAAAACGGGGGAAATTTGCCTGCAAAGCAGCAGGGAGATGATCAAGCGGCCAGATTAAATTTATTTTATGTTTCCAGAGTATGTATTGTAGTATACTGCAATTCCTAAATTATGTGAAATTTCAGGAATAAAATTCTCATGAGAAACTTAGAAAGTTTCCTAAAAATTAGCTGCTTATGATCATCAACGAATGAATCGTAGATTTCCCGAATCTGCGTCCATGAACTCCCAACTGCCACGGAATGAATTTGAGAAACAAATCATTTTCTGCGTACTTGCATGAGATATTGCCGACTTTTTACCAAGTTAATGCTCGCTAATATGTTTTTAGACTTGGACAAGAAGAATTTACCTGCAAAGCAACAGAGCGATGATCAAGCTGTCAGATTCTATTTCGTTTTTTTTTCACAAAAGTATACAAGTAGAATCTCGTTACGACGAATCCCGTCGTAACGAATCAACGCTTGCAACGAATTCTTTTTTCCCCGTCCAATAACCACAAGCTATTTTAATTTCGTTCCAGCCAATTTTCGTTTATAGCGAAGCTCTTTCTAAGACCCCGAACGCTTCCATGTAACAAGATAATTATATACGACAGCGTTTCAAAATTATCAGAAATTGTTAGAATAAAATTGGCATGGAAAATAGCAGGGATTTTTTTATGATCAACAGATGAATTTTAGATTTCCCACCTCTGTATTCAATCTACAGAGGTGGAAAATCTAAAAGTAAATTTCCCCCGTTTTTTTCTTCACCTTGAATTGTAGATTTCCCATCTCCGTATTCAACTCTCAACTGCCATGGAATGAATTTGATAACCAAATGATTTTCTGAGTACTAGCATGAGCAATTGCCAAATTACTTCCTAAGCTAACAATTTAATTCCAGTGATGGCTAACTTTTTGAGGGGGCTTGAAAAAAAAATGGCGAAGAGTAATGGACGTTTCGTTGTCCCTCTACTAGTTCGACGTACATTGAGTACGAGGGGCTTAGTGATGGTCTAGACACTAGAAGTGAGCTTTTCTCGAAGTAACCTAATGTTGACCCAGACATTGGGGTGTAGTGCTTCTTCACCTTGGCTCCAAGCACGGACTTTCCTCGGTGCTTCATCGACGCATCGGCTTCTTTGATGGGACAAAACACGCCCAGGGGTCCCCGGGACGAAGGCAACAACAAATGATGCGAACTGTTTTCTTTGTTGTTCCCGATGCTGCTGCTGTTGCTGCTGGGACGCCGTTTGAAGGCGTCCATTTTGCCTGAAGGCGGCGACACGTATTTGACGACGACGGCGGCGGGTTTCGCGGAACGCGTCGCGGACGGCGGCGGCTGCTGCTGATACACACTGGCGGCGGCCAGATCGACGGAATCTCCGATCTCGACACTCGACGGACGCGGATTCACTTTCCACTTGAGCATTTCCGCCAGAATGCACAGATGTCACTGCGGGGAAATGCGGTTTCCCCGGTCTCTGTTCAGCTTCTATACGACCTCGATATAACTTGACCTTTTGCAAAGTTCCGCGACGGCATTGCAGAAATTGAAGGGAATTCCTTTTATAAAAAAATAAGATCACAGAATATTAAAATTGGCACTGCAGGGGTAAAGCTCATTACCGTGTTCTAATTATAATGAGACTACAACCCAACATACGGACGATTCGACTTCGGGACACTTCAAACTGAAAAAATCTGCCACAGCATCCAGACAATGTGTTCAGATAAAGATACTGCCAAAATTTCTAAAATGAAGGAGAATTTTAATTTCTCAAAATGTTTATTTCCATTAAATTAATTTAGCCATTTATATTCACAAAAATTCAAAATAAATCCTTCTGTAACCGTTCCATTATTGCTAGTTCGAAACATGTGAATTGCATACAGTGGGGACACTGAGATATGGAAAATATCACCTAGAGACACTTTATAATTTAATAAATCTGCCCCAACATCCATCTTCTGATATGGATACTTCACTAACATTTCTAGAAAAACAGAAAATCTTATTTAAAAAGCACGTCTACATCTCTTGAGAAAATTCAGCATTTTATATTCAAAAAATGTATATTATTATAAATTCGTAAACCAACACTGGTTAATTTTGTGCATCTTTTTTTATTTCTCTTTTCATCATCTGAGCATATTATAAGAAGATTTGTGCTTTTTATTCGCTTTTTGGGTTTCTTCCAATGCTAAAAGTTCAGTTTATACATGGTTTTCTTCACTGTCATTTTCTTCGTATTTAAAAAATGAAAAATTTTTATTCGATTTTTGGGAAACTTTTTCTTAATTTTCAATCAACAGGAGAACCTATGAAGTAATAAATATTCCTATTGAAGTCTATGGAGAACGTGATCGAAAATGTGGACAATCCAACACATACAGGAACAAGGTACAAGAAACCAATAACGTCCGCATCTCGGGATCCCCTTTAAAAATTCCTCAATTTCTACCTCGAGGAACTTCCCGAACACGATTTAACGCACAGTCGTTTTTCAACGTTTTTTGTCACAGCACTGGAGTTTCTCCCAGGTCCGGGGACCTTTTCGTAAAGCTTGCACCCGACACGTGAATCGGGGTTCCAGACACGAGCCGAGGGAACCGGAATAAACCCCTCATCATCATCCCCCCACAAAATTAGAAAAAAAATGTGTATTATGTGCCCTCAGGGCCTTCGCCGACAGTCGGTTTCTTTTTCACTACTCAGCCATGCCATCAAAGGCTCCGCGCGTCCACGTATGACCACGAGAACATCTTCGCCAGCAGCAAAGGAGACGTTATCTTATCCTGAACCTCTCGAGTTCACTATCCTTGCTTTGCCTGGGACAGTAAGTGATTTTTTTTGTTCATGCTCTTTGAATGATGATAGAATAGGAGCACGATAAAATGTTTTTATTCTGGGACCGAACCCACAGTCTTTCGGAATAAGGTTCGCACCGAAATCATGAAAGAAAATACGAGTATATCAGCTTAAAATTTAAATTTTTCCACACCCAACTTCGATTCACTGATTTAGAATTTCTTTTTTATTTTAATATCGAACAATTTTGGTTCATTTTTATCGAGTAGAGTTGGGGATTTCATGGCAGAAGAAAAATTTTCAAATTCCAATCCGGTTGAGAACGTGAATGTCTTGATATTTTGAAACTCTTCCTGGCTCTTTTCCAAATCAAGGATTTCTGAAAATTTAGCAGCTTCTCCTGAAACTATAATTTGGTAATTTTTAAAACAGATTTCGTCCAGGCCGGAATTCTGGTTCATTGAAAATTTCATAAACTGCCTGCCAATCTTGAAGTGAGACGGTGGAATTAACTAACACAATTTCATGTTCCGAATGATATAGAAATTCGATGTGAACAAATGATTGAATATCTCGTCGTTTTAGAATTTTTTCCTCTCGTATTTCAATTGATCAAGGATACCGAAGAATAACGCAGCTCTTGGACCTTAAATTGATTTGTTTTCATGGGCATCTATTACATCAATTTAAATTCAAGATAATTTACTGTAATTTGTTGCGAGGAAAAACTGAAAATGTTATGCCTTAAAAAAATAATCGAAAACCACAAAGAAAACTATATACTCTTCAATGCGAGATTCCCAGTCATTGCTTGAATCTGTTGCGAATTTTACTGCTATAAAGGACAGAGCTCCTGAACCGTAAATTGAGTTCCTTCCATTCGCATATTGTGCCTCAATTCGATTGTTTTTAGTTATCTTTTGCTGGAGATGAAAAACTGAAAATGTTAGGCCTGGGGAAAAAAAATAGTCGAGTACCACAAAGAAAACTATACTCTTCAATGCGAGATTCCTAGTCGCCACTCGTCTGTGTTACGCATCTGACCACTATAATGGACGGAAAACAATCTTTTATCGTTTGCCGACACATTCGTCAAACCTGGTCGACGAGATGACGGAAAAGAATCTCTGCCCTTCACGGCAAATGGATTCGGCCCGTGATTCCGAGATTCCGATAATTACCGACAGACTCGGATAAAGTTATTAGAGGCAAGAGATAATAAAACGTCTCACACTCCCGTTTTTCAGCCTTATTTCTCCTGTTTTTATCCGAAATCGAATAATTTTCTTAATTTACTGCAGTCGATAGTTCTTTATTTTTTTCATCGTTGGATAGATTTCTGATCGTCAATATCAGCAGTTTGAAGCCGGACATAAAACCGAAGATTTTCTCGAGAAAAATCCATCGAACATTCCACAATCAAGCCCGAATGGTGAACAGTTTTTAATTCGGTCTTCTTGTATTTCATGTGAAATCTAAGAATAATTCACTAACGAAAAACAAACTAAAAGGTCTGAAAGTCTCATTGAGCCACAAATGATTTACAGTAGCATGAAACCCCAAATCTCGAAGAGTAATTCATTTTTCCAAAGCACCTTATTTTGACAATTTCAAGAAACTTACAGTAACACATCTTTTTAAAAAATGTGATCATCATTTCGCAAAGATGCTTTTCCATGAACAATTTCGAAAAAATAAAAAAATTAAACCGAAGCAATGCATAGTCTGATCGGAGCGTTTTCTTGAAAAATATCACGAGTTGGCGCTTGAATTTAACGTAATTCATTTTAGGGCGAATGTAAACTGTAATCAATTCGAGGTGCTTATGAGAAAATTAAGGGGCACAAATAATGGAGGTTCCCACTGTAGTGTACTCAACTTGGAATAAATGGATGAAGTAATTCATAATCATTCGAGAAAAAAAAATCACGGGATTCCGTTGGTAATGAAACAATCTCAAACTGTATGGAATAAAGAAGCTCTCGATTTTGAAAAGATTATTATTTTTTCGGGGGTTCGTGGGTGCTTGAACCACGTGATCATAGTGCCAATCACTGAACACAATCCATCTCCATCACACCAAAAGCCGAAACCAGACCGACGTTCATTTGATGAACGGGTTTCGGTTCAGGTTCGTTACGTGGATTTTCACTGGCTACCATCGGGGGAGAAACTCTGGGGGGTCAACGATCCAAACCGAGTCGTAAATCACTGCAAAAATTTCCTTTTTTATTTTCCCCCCTTCAGGACGCGTACACAATTCGTGGCTTTAACACAGGCTCAACTGGGGGAAATTGCACTCTTTTTCGCCGGTCCGGACGGGGGCAAATCACAGGGCACACGAACTATTATTTAGCGGGCGGAAAAACTCAACAGTGTTGCGGCTTGGCTTTGAAATCCAAAGAGAAAAGAAGTTGCGGGTTCAGAAGAGGAATCTTTCTTTGTTCGAGGAAATCTCGAGACGCTACAACTTATTCAAAGAATTACAAAAATTGCCTCGCGGAATGCACGCAAAAAAAATGCAACCCCGACGCTTCCATTTTGCAAATTTCGACGCCCAGCAGGGAAAAGGTTAGCAGATGAAGTCAGTGTATTCCATATGTTTTGATACAGCTGAACCTCTTTAAGTCGAATTTCAAGGGACCAACAAGAAAAATGCAACTTTGCGAGGTTTTGAATTATAAAGGTTTGAGCTACAATACAAAGCTCTCTGGGAAACATAGAAAAATTCCGCAAAATTGTAAATTTTGGTATTCTGGGGCTTAAATTGCTTCTTAAATGAGTTGAAAGGATGCTGAACTTGCAGGCAACGGTTCATTTGCCCAATTGAGTCTTTTACTTCCATTCAAAACACATCAATTTCTGTTTTTATTGCTTTTCTCTTTCTTGCATCAAAAAAATAATAGCCAACAGGCCACAGAAAATTCAACTCACACAGGTTTGAGGGGAAAGGTCTTTGCAGTAGAGAGTTTTGTAATTCATTGTTTCTAAGCAGATGTAGACAGGGATCTGAAACTTTTTGAATTATAGGGGAGTATTTGATTTAGGGGGGTTTGAGTTATCTAGGTTCACTTGTATTTTCAACACTTTTATCGAGTAGAAACGTTGAAAGTTAGCCCTTATTCTAACAAAATATTTTTTAAAATAAATTCACAAAATTTCCTGGAGAAGAGCGCCTCTGTTTTATGACAGGAATTATTTCTCATGCACGCAGAACGAACTTACGAAGATTAAATGAGGAAGTTAAAACAAATCTGTGACCACAAGTGACATCTGTGTGAACTACAAAGAATTTGTCATCGCAATGGACAAGATGAGTAAATTATTCGCGGGAATCGCAAATTTCTGGCATCTTCACATCCTATAAATCCGAAAAACGAAAACAATACAATAAGAACTACAATTTCTCTTGAATAAAATAAAAATAGATTTTAACCATTCAAATTTTCACAGTGAACAATCCCCTTGACATCTGTGCAGAATGAAACGATGAATTTTCAAAAATAGGCCGAGAACGAGAATTCATCTAAGGGATTAGAAATGCATCTGTAAATTGCAAAGAAACCTCTCTGATATACAGGCCTATACGACAAGAATGATGGGAAACTCTTCAAAAATTTCAATTATAATCTGGGAGATAATTCAAAATGTTCCTACTTCAAAGAACAATCGTACTTGACCTTCTGCAGCTGCATATGTTAAACCTCAACCTTTTCACTTCACCGGCAGGTGCAGCAACAACAACAACGAAAAAAAAAAAAAAAAAAACCTTCGGNTTAGCCAAATTCAGAACTCAGGTGCAGCAAAAAAAAAAAAAAAAAAAAAAAAAAAAAAAACCTTCGGCGTCATCCTCGACCAAAGAAAGCATTATGCTAATCAATCCTCACAGAAGTTGGCTAATTAACTCCAACATCCAAAGGAACAATGAAACCTTTAGAACACGAGGTCCGAGCAGCAATTAAATCCCGTCAATCCTCTGGAACCAGACCACGTTCCTTCGTCCAAAAGTCGCCTAAATCATTACTAATAGTGGTCCACTTCCAGGTGGGTTTATTCCACGCATTATTTCTTTCACGACGCGATAAAAAAATACCCCTTTTCCTTCTTTACGGCATGTCCATATAAAGCTTTACGGCAGCGTAGCGTAATGAAGCGTAGATTTTATGAAACTGGTTCGTTTTTTCTACTCCGATACAAATTTGTTCGTTTCTTGCCGCAAGGCATTCTGGTACAAATTATACAAAAGCGGAATTTTTTTCTCGTCACTCGCTTCAACCGATGATGGATTTTCTATGGGTACGAAAATCGGTGCTTCCACCGATTTTATAGCGAGTCACCCAAATTGAGCCATTTATCTCGTTAATCACTTAATCGCACAACAAAAAGCTATCAAAAATAAGTTTAAGGCCCGAAATCTTCGAGAAAAGAGCATAAAATTCTTCGGAAACCTCATGTTTCCAAAACAGTTCACCGTGTTGTCGAGAATCATACATTTCGAGCTTCAAATCTTCGCAAGGAAATGTTTCCACAATTAATTAAAAATGCACTACTTGAAGGAGGAAAACATAAAAAGCGTCCTTTGCTCTACGGAAAAATGCATCCTTGAATTTTATTCAGCTTTCAATAAAATAATGAGCAAGAATTCGTCATCGCAATTTGGCAACACGAAAGGACTTCATGAGATGGAATGTTTTTACAAGCCAATGGAATCTTCATAATATTATAAGATACACATCTTTTTTCAGCATAAATTAAAATCAAACGAAGGAAGATTCTAGCTTCTTTTTTTTTAAAGTAATTTTTTTACTCGAAATGTTGTCGCTTCTTTGGTGGGATTTGAACTTGACATTCGAGAACATTCGGAGGCTTCCACCCTGAAGACCGTTACTGCGAAAGGAAAGTGAGAATAAGAAGAAACAACAACTTCAACCCCCTGGGGGTTCGGGGTGGGGGTAAAGGAAAAATAAATGCAACGTCACGCAACTTCGCGAATGCTTTTAAAAAAGAGAAACTGCGCACCAACCACGCGTCATTTTCGCACAGCTTTTCGCTCGCAAAAAATTTCTCCATCTTTTCCACACCTTTCCTTCCTCCCACTCTTTCCTTTCTTCTTCTTTCTTTTTTTCATTTCTCCACACTCTCGTGATGGTGGATCATCAACGACCGTCTGAATCCCTTTTGTCCCTGTCGCACACGAGACAAACGTCCTGCACGACAGCCGCCCCCCAGCCGCGAAAAAGCTTCGCACCTGAAGAAAGACGGGTCCCAATTGTCCAGCTCCACGTGAGACTCGGCCAAAAAACATGTGCCCAGAGATGGCGAAGAACGAGAGTAAGGGGGCAGAAGGAGAAAGAAAAAAAAACTTGGCGATTTGGCGCAAGGCCTAATGCAAGAACTCGAAAACATGACGAGGGTCGTTGGCGCAATGCCCCTTTTTTTTCTGCGAGAGACGGAATTCCGGAAAAGGACGGGGGCTAGGCGGCCTTTTTGTTGAGACGTACAATATTATACTTCCATGGAAAGGAACTTACATCAGAATTCGTTCAGTAATCATCATTACGATCGATAATGGCTTAATGAATTACAGTCAAACCTTGCGTCAAAATATCGAATTTCGAGGGACTAGCAAAAAGTTCGAATCACAGAGGTTTCAGTTCGGGAAATGAGCATTTTTTGCTGTGGAAAACACAGAAGAATTGCAGAAAGTTGTTAATTGTTCTATTCTGGGCCTTAAAACTGCTTCTGAAATGCGTTGAAAGGATGCTGAACTTGGAAGCACGGGTTCATTTGCCAAATTAAGTCTTTCACTTCCTTTCAAAACACATCGAGTGAATCTTATATTGCGTTTCTCTTTCCAATCAAGAAAAAAAATAGCCAAATGGCTCAGAAAAGTCGAATTACGGAAGCATGAATTAATGAGTTTCAACCGAATACGTAATGGATTGATTTTCGCCCCGATCAACCTCAAATCCAATGAATCCTATCCAACTTTTAATGCACATGAATGAAAGAAAATGAAACAGTTTGCACCCTGAATGCAAAGTAATCCCAACTTCAGCTCCTTAATTTCCCTCTAATCGACTGAATTTTCAAGTTGGAAAACAAACAAAAAAAACAAATTTTCAAACCGCGGAAATGTCCGTAATCGAATCTCAATTCTTTCTTCACCTTTTTTTTTTTGCCCATGGAAATGATTTGTTCGGCATTGAAATATTTCCTTCGCGACTTTGCGCATGATGATCCGGAAATGTGACCCGGTGAATAACAAGGATAATCGGATTTTTACTGCACAGTTGTGAAAAAATTATGACGCGAATCTTTTCCATCAACATTTCAACGAAAAGGATGCCTCTATCTTTTTTTTCACATCATTTAAAATGGATCATTTGAAAGAATTTCGAAGAGGATTTTAACCGTTCTCGATTTTTTTTTTCGGAAGACAAGATGCTCGTTTTCCTTGACCACAGAACAAGAAATTGAATTCTTCGGGAGAAAATTGAAACTATGTTGTTTTCTCTGCGCATTCATAAAAAAAAACAGTAAGTTCGAAGCATTGTCCATAAAACGATATTTCATATTTGATTCGAAATTTTATTTAGGTTATTCCTCTGTTGTTTGTTGGTCATGCAGCTGTACGAGCGATTATGGTTTTCAACTCAAGAAATATTGATTTTAACGAATGAAATTTGGAAACATTCCAGCCTTTTTGATATAATATTTAAAAAACGCATTGCAGTACGAGACATCATCATGTTTGTTCCACTGTCGAATGCCCGACAGCAATTTCCATGACTAAAAGCATTAAGATTATCGATTGATCTCTTTTTTGAATACTGTAAATACGGCGCTTTCCATGAATATATTGATTTTGGAAGATCGTGCAATACATTATATTTGAAAATTCAAAGCATTTCACAAGATTCCCGCGTCAATGTCAGCTCCACTTGACTTGACCAAATCTCATGATGTTGAACACAATGCTATACCACGTTCTATAAATTGAATATTTATCAAAGAATATTTCCGCTTTATCCCCTTTTCAATGGGTCGTCTTTTTTTCCTCGAAGAAAAGGGGCGAATCTTCCAGAACCGGAAGAAGAGATACAGTAAGAAAAATTCCACCCGTTGATGGAATTCCTTCACCCCTCGCTGCTCGATCCCTTTACCCCTGTTCGACACAGTTTATCACGTGACATCATCACTTGGCTTCCTTTTTTTTCTTTTCTTTTTTTGCAAACCCCTCGTGAGAGATTCCCTCAATGGACAAAGCAAAAAAGATCGCAATCGACCCGTTGCGAGTAACATGTGGCGAGTTCACCTGGAGGAAATGAGCCCTCGGGGCAAGGAATTTTGTAGCAACGAAATGTCTCTCCTTCAGGGATACACAACGTTTTCCGCACGTCTTTGTTTGTTTGTCTCTTCGGTTGGTTGGTTTGAAGTGAAAAAACCAAACAAACAAAGAAAATGAGAAAAATAAATAAATAAAATGAAGGGGGCCTTTTAAACTGTTGAGGAATTCGGGACAGAAGTCCAATTCTCTCTGAATGGTATGTGCAGATTTTGTGGCAGTAACTTCATACGTACCGATCTCCTTTGTTTGGAATTAACGGCGAATGTACGGTAATTTACCGTTTACTCAAGGAAAAACGGTACTTCAGTTCTTCGGTAGATTGTTCTAAACGAAAAACAGATTCGTGAAAAAGATCAGATTGAAAATGAAGCAAACGGCACATTTGTAATAATCTTGGAGGGTTAATTTTTCGCCTATAATTAACAAGGAGTCCCGAGTCTCCGGGCTTCAGTTGAAGAAAAACGCTGAAATCAATGAGCACTTCAATGCAAAAAATAAATTATATTCCAGTCAGACAAAAACTGTATTTTGATAAAATCACACTCCTGATCAATGTGCTCATGCTCAAGAGGTGGTACTTTCATTTCCTTTTTTGTATTCAAGACTTAGGAATTTGGGAGACAGGTGATTATCGATCTTGGAGGATGATTACCGCAAAAATGTAACGAGGAATCTCGAGTCTCCCAGGTTTAGTTGACCGAAAACGTTGAAATCAATGAGTAAATAAATGCAAAAACCATGATATTCGAGTCTGAAACAAATTTATTTCGATTTCGATCAAATTAAACTCCTGGTCGATGTGCTCATGCTCACCTCGAACTTTAAAATAAAGGGAAAAATATAAGTTCTGAGTCTATAAAACTTCTGTACGCAAATAATTAGAACTTCCTTACTAAAGGCGTAAATTAATTAATTCTCAGACTTCGTTTACCTAAAGCTAGAATTCGAACTCCTAATCAATGTGCTGATGCTTGCGAGAAGATGATTATGTTACCTTTTTACATTCAAGACTTCGGGATTTTGCGGAACAAACACATTGCTGTATATCAAGTCATAATTAACCAATTGTCTATGATAAATCAAACCGTGACGGGGTTTCTTTCAAACGTGATAGAGACAATCGACGAAAATTATAAATTTTCTTGAGAAAAGCAGAATCAATGAAACACATTCGGAATTTTCGAACTGAAATTTCCTGAGATGGAGGAAGTAAAGTTTTAGTCACTCTGAAAAGAAAAGACTTCAGGAAGCACTGGGGGGATTTTAAGAAATATACAAATTTTAAAAAAATCAGGAAAGGGTCATCAGAGAAACTCAGGAACGGATTAAAGAAAAGAATATATATTTTGGTGTATAGCTTGCTCTCGTGGAAGCTTCTGAGAATTGTTTTTTTTGGGCCTTACGCAATCTTAGATCCACACAAACGTTTTCTTATCAAGCTGATAAAAGCTCAAGAAAAAATCAACTGTCGGGATTTGCTTTCACCCTCAGTCAGAGGCGTAATTCAATCTCGCCCATGTCACCATCGGTGGGAAAATCCGGACCCGAGTCCGTTTTTGTGTTCAAGACACCGACACTTTGAAAAAAAAAAGGCGGAGATTGAAATTCACTTCGGACGTACAGTATTTGAAAAAATAAAATAAAAATGTCTCTCTTTCACCAATTTGAATGCACTGGGTGGAGGACAAATCACAGCCAACCAACCATGCAAGTAACACCATGTGTGGAGAAACGAAAAAAAGAAGAAAAAAAAACGTGAGAGCCAGAGGCAACGGCTGCTGTGGGGTGAGCAGATCGATATTTTTCGGCGGACATGAGGCGCCGTGTGCGGTTCGCCCCAACGACGGCGGCCGTTGACTCAGTTGCCCGTTTTTCCTTCCGCGTTCCTGCTTAGTCCGGCGGGCAACATGTGCCCGCCGGATAGGCCAGGAAGTTACTTTGCTTATGCTGTGCTGCATTATAAAAGTTGAATCCCCGGTACTTTGAATCTTGGATGCCCTTTCCGTGCAGTTGTTTTTTTCAACTCAGATTTTCAATATACTGTATTGGACAATTTTGAAAAAATTCACTCATCAGCTTGTTTTTCAGAAAGTCAATTTTAAATCATAATTGTCCTCTTTTCATGAATCCATTCCAAACTCTGCAAAACACAAATCTCTGACTCACAGAAAAAAATGTCTCACACATAACACAATTAGTGAGACAAAAAAACCACTGGAAGCACATCAAATCGACATTTCATTATTAAAAACTTTAATAAAGAACAGTTGTTTCCTTATTCAAAAGGTAAGTTTAGAAAACTTTATAGATTTGGTATGATTTTACGTCGTTAAAGTCCCCAAAAGAACCTGCGTCGGGGTAGATGTTATAATTTTTAAGTGACAAAAGTAAAAAACTTGAGAAAAAAAACCTGCTCCAAAAAATACATAACAAAGAAATCTCTGTTGTGGACAATAATTGGGAGTACAGTATTGTAGTGCAATGCTTGTGACCAAATTGCTCATGTGATCCTCACTACCCTGGAATAGACCAAGTCAAAATGGACTGTGGATACTTACAGAAAATAGTACCACAGATTGTGAAAACATGTACACCTTACATCAGTCAGAGAAAAATTTCTGGGTATAATTTTCTAAAAATTATTTTATTGCAGTGAAGCAAATTGTTCATAAATTTTCTAATGGAATATTTTTTGGATCTAACACAACAAATATTTGCTTGTCAATAAGAATTATTGTTCCTTCAAAAATCATGATGGAATTTGGGATCCAGCACATAAAAGCATTTTTACACAATGAAACAAACTCGGAAGTGGATTTGTTTTGAAATGCAGGGGAACTCTACACAGAGTATGTATTGTCGTCATTCTGTCCAGGAGATGGTTTTGAAGTGTTGTTAGTATACTGTAGTAGATTCTTGTTCAAAAATTATTCCATACGAAAATTTTGCTTCTTCAAGTTCCTGCCCAATATCCGCAATAACATTTCAATCGTATCATAACAAATGCTTGTTCAGAATGCTTTTCAAGGTCTCCAAATGCGTTGTTGAGCCAATTCCTTTTACCTTTTTAGTGTCAGTACTATACTTCTTAGTTGCTTCTACTGGCCACACTATTAATATTTATTCAACGTTGAATGATTTGATCAAATACATTCCTTAATGGCTCATGAACTCAGGACACAACAAATGGCAAAAAATGAATTATCCAGGACGTTCTGTACGTCAATCAAGGGATGTGAGACTTCATGAAATGGCTAATTAGTCCAAGACGTTCCAATTATCTTCTATCTGAGTAATGTGAAACTTTATGGGACGAGGGAACCAATTTCAGATCCCTCGTACATTTGCTCCACCCCTTCAAACCAAGGACTAGTCCCGCGGACAACTCTGCAGGCAGGCCAGATTTTCCTGTAATAGCCGTAGGTAACTCGATCAACCCCTCGGGGCAAAACTCGCTCCTGAGTTGTGAGTGACCCGTAGTTCCTACTAAAGAGAAAATAGAGAGATTTAATAAGGGGCCCTTCACATATACACACACACTAGCGGTCTAGTCTGATGTTGTAGCTGAAAACTAGTTAAAGAAAATAATTTCTGAATCTTGCAAACGCACGGTTTCAAAGTCATCTCTATGCCACTGCATCCTGTATTGTGAAATGCAGGTTACCACGATATTTTACTGATCTGAAAATTTATGGTCAAACTCCAGATTGTTAGTTTCAATGAGATGAATTGTGCACGTAAAGCTTTTTTTTTTCAAGGATGCGTTTTCGTGGAATTTCGTTATTTTCAAGAGCTCGAAAAAGCTCGCAAATTTAATACCATAGTGGAAGTAATCCACAAAATTTATGTATAAACCTAAATGAGACTATTCTTCCAAAAAATACAGAGTATTGAAAATTGGCACGATCGACGAGAAAATTCAAATCGATTTCTGTTTAATGACCGAGTTGAGCTATTGCATCAAAACACGGGATCGAAGGGCGTATTTTCCATAAAAATATTGATTGAACGGGGTTTCTCGCATTCATGTGACCATCAAGTTCATTCAAAATAAAATGAACCCAGAGGAAAATGTTTTTGAGCAAACTGAAAAGCGTTGAGATTTTGTAGAGAGCTCTTCCAATTTCCACGCGTTTTTCGGGACTTCAAAAATAGTCAATCTTCTACAACACTTCGTTTCCTTAATTTAGAGTTGAATTGTAGGTTTTTCAAATGAATTCTTCAACTAGAGAATTTTTTCTTTCATGGGAATGGCTTTCCTAACTTCCACCAACTTCGTCATCAGGGCGGTATAATATGGTGCCATATTAATTGACACTCATTATAAATAAAATTCAGATATCCAGTTAAAATGAACTTCGAGTAGTTGAAGGCCAAACAGAGACATCACTGCACAATTGAACATCACTCGAACCGAGGACAGGAAGAAGCCCAAACGCGTGAAACGTTGTACTCATGTCGTGTAGTTTGGGTTGAGCTCTCAAGGCGTTGGGTCGCGTGTGCCCAAGGTTATGCTTGACTGAGTCTGTGCAAGTTTTTCCCCTTGGAAAAAGGGGTCGTAGTCACCACTGCTATTAGGTTATCCAACCATCTTTTTCTTTATTATTTCTAGCACTCACTTTTTTTTCTGGTTTAAACGTATTTATTTATCGCCCCGCGAGACACGAATCAGATGGTGTGTCGCCCAGCTGACGGACCAGAAACGATTCCATCTGCTTGGACAAAAACCGATTTCGTCACGAACCCGTGTTCTCCCTTTTTCTTTTGCTTCCCCCCCTCACCTCACGATCATCTCTTTCACCTGAATGCCTCAGATCCGGGAGGAAACAGAACCCGGGTGGGTTCACGGATCAGTGAGTCGATCAACAGTTGCTGGTGGGACACTTGCACACGCAGCCTTGCGCAATTTCCTGGGACGCGTGGGCAATCGGAATTTGCGAGGGACGTTCAAATTTTGGAACTCGCGAATTTCTCCGGTTCCTGCGACGAATTTTTCATTCCTTGGTTGGATGAAATTCGGTAATTATTTTTTCTTAGCTGCGAAATTCAGTTGAACTTCGATAATTGCATTGTCCCTCATTCAAGCCCTTCCTTATACAGTACCGAAGTTTTTTCAAGTCCCATAATAAATTCTAGAAAAAACCATGAATTAAAAGCCACTCCCACTCGAAGGCTTTCCTCACTTGAACCTTCATAACTTGAATTTTCTGGAGGCCTTTTGGGTACTATTTTATTGACCCAGGAAAGAGAAAAGCAACAGAAAAATGCTACTGTATGTGTTTTCAAAGAAATTAAAAGATCAATTGAGCAAATAAACACTGGCATCCAATTTCAGCACCCTTTCAAATCACTCAAGAAGCATTTCAAGGCTCAGAATATCACCAAGTACAATTTCCTTCAATTCTTCTTTCTTTTTCCCATTTTTTTATTTATTTTTTTAATTGAATCCTCCTCAATTTGAGTTTCTTGCAGGTCCCTTGAAATTCGCTTGAAGAGGTTCTATTGAACAGACATTAACGTTATTACGTCAACCTGTCTGTGCATTTAAAAGTACTGCAGAGCCGTTCTAAAATGGTTTTTTTTTAATACTGACTAGAAATTGGCTTTTGAACCCTTAACAATTCCAGGATCAACACACCACCTTTTTAGATCCATCCCTGGCTTCTGCAAGCTACCACATTTACTCAAGTACCATGCACACCTTTTTTCTCAAATTTCAGAAGAAAACAAGGGGTGCGCATCATAAGCAGATAAAAATTTTTCAAGAAGTTTTAGGAAGCTATGTGTGCATTATACTTAATCATCATGGAGAAATTTCAAACAAATGTAACGCAAAAACTTCTTTGTACTGAAAAAGTTAATTCAATTTCAGTTCAATTCATGTCTGAAGTCAAATTTTTTGAATTTATTTTCAAAATTTTGTAGTTTTAGATTCACTAAAATTGAGGTGCGTGCCTTACTTGGGTATAAGATTTTAGCCAAATTTCCAAATCAGAAACCCCTCCGTGCCTTACAAGGAATCAGTTTTTGAAAATATTGTACTGTACTGTACAGTGATAATTAACCGAATTAATCCCCTGGCTATTTCCATCTCGAATCATGAACGCATAAATACATATTTGACGGTTTTAAAAAATCTTGCTTCTTCCATAGATAAGTCAGGCATCATCAAAAATGTACGTGATCAAACCTCAGGCATACGACCAACATTTCTAAAGAAGATCAAAGTAATCTTACGTAAAACAGATTTAAAATCAACCCTTGAAATTTGTAACATTTCCTGAAAATCGTACATCGAAGTCGCAACTATTTTTCTTTTGTCTGAGTTGAGCCCAACCCAGACAAGAAATATCAACTGGGAATTTTGTAAGCAAGAAAAGTCCAAGTTGAAACTGAATTTCCTGAGCATCAGGATTTCAGTTTTTTCCCCATTCAAGCGTCTACTGCTGTCCTGATCCTAAAAGCCTCAATTTAGAAATTAATTTCCCGGGTATGAACGTTATGCATAATTAAATCGTCACGAAGTTCAAGTTATTTTCGGCATTAATTAGGATTTGATTATTGCAGCAGTGAGACACACCACAGAGTACGGTACTTATAAACAAGGCAGAAGCACAATGCCACGAATTCTTTTAAAATTCCTGGAGAAGAAAAGAAAAGAGGAACTGATCCCAGAGACACAAGTTAGAAAGAAAAGTGATTCTTTCTCCGGCCAACGGAAGAAAATAACGATTTGTCAAATTCCTCGTCATCGATCAATCACATACCCATCCCAAGCCTCACCTTGACAATCCAATCAAACAGATGACAAGTAGCTTCAAATATCTTGGCACCACAGGCTTCAGGATGACAAGTGGTGTTTTGCTTTGGGGAAAAAAGGAGTCACTAGCAATGAAGCCACAATTAACTGAGCAGCGCTGTTTAACGACCAGCAGTCTCTCTTCCGCTAATTTTAGAGTACTGTTCCCTAAACAAGGGAAACTAGTGAGTGTTTTGATTGCTGCCGAGAAATTCCACAGCAGTCGTTATCTTTTCCGTTGGGAGGAAGTAGGTGATGGTGAACGAACCGGAAGCATTTCTCGGTCCGCCGTGGAATTTTTGTTCCCTTTGATCAGAGTGTTTTGATTGCTGCCGAGAAATTCCACAGCAGTCGTTATCTTTTCCGTTGGGAGGAAGTAGGTGATGGTGAACGAACCGGAAGCATTTCTCGGTCCGCCGTGGAATCGAAATTATAATCATAGCCTTCCTGATACTTGAGACTATGCTTATTGTAATCCCATTAAGACACTCGGAACGTTTAAAATGAATGTTTTGGAAAGCTTTTCTCAAGTCGAACGACTCAGGATTGGCATTTCAAAAGAGTATTGCCAAATGCATGCCATGATTGATGCATTCAATTTAATATATCTCTGTAGAAACTGGGATTTCCTGGTACTTGAGTAAATTCAGCACATAACCATGCCCTGTTTGAGGTTTGAATTCCAGATTATAAGATACAGTTGAACCTAACTAAGCAGAATTTTTTTTTTTTTTGAATCCTCATCTGAATGCCCTTAGAAACAATGCATTAGGAAGCTCCTTAACTCCAAGGCTTTTCCTCTCAAACATCCCTGAGTCAAATTTTCTTAGGCATTTTGGCTATTACAGTGAGACCCCCACATGCGGCTGCCAAATCAACCCTTGACCTGCAGACAATTTGCCATAGGGACACTTATTTTCCCATAAAAAATTAATAAAAATAGCCCAGCATGGGGACACTGACTCAACATAGGGACATTTTGTGATTGAATTGCAAATAAATTTCAGGCCAAATTACAAGAAGCAGAAATTTCCAACCCTAAAATTGATGTAAGAAAAGTTCTTTGGCATTTCTCTCACCAAATTACCATCCATTTAGCTAATTTTTAAAAAATTACCTCCAGCATAGAGGGACTTCTACTTTTTTTCATCTTGAATAATATTTTTGCAGATGCCAAAATTTCAGTGTACAGTACAGAGATTGGCTGGCACATTATTACATCAGCCAGCTTGTGATTAGCTAATGTAAGTCTATGGGAAAACAAGACTTGACTTAGGGACATTTCAACTTGGGGACACTCTTGATGCACTATTTTCATCCGCATCTTGGGGTCTCACTGTACCGTATTTTTTGCTACATGAAAGCAATAAAACAAGTAATTTAATGAGTTTTGAAAGGAAGTGAAAGATTAATTGGGCAAATCAACCTTTGCCTCCAAGATCAGGATGCTGCAAACTCATTCAAGAAGCAATTCAAGGCCCAGAACATCACCATTTACAATTTCCTGCAATTCTTCTACATTCCGCACAACAAAAATGATTGTTTCCCCAACTCAAAACCTTCCAATAGAAGCAAAGAGGTTTGACAGTATATGCAAGCTGAAACATTAAAGTCAAGAAAGAGTGTACAGTACTGTACATTCTTTCTGTATTTTGAACATCTTCTGACTTGCATCTGTTGTTCTCATCAATGTTAATTTTATTCTCTCAAGTTGACAATTCTTTTTTTTTTTCAAAAAGTAAGCTAATAACTGCAGCAACTGGCAACCATTAGTACTGTATTTTCATGCAGCAAGCCCCATGTTGCAAGCTCAAGTGAACTTACATTAGCTAATCACAAGCTGGCTGATGTAATAATGTGCCAGCCATACCAATGCCATCTTGGCAATACAAGTCATTATGTTTGGAGCTTCTGTGAGAGACAGACCTTAAGCCTTAACAAGCTTATTGTGTACAGTCCACCACAGCACAATGAAATTAATTAGTGCAACAGACTAGTCTGTTGTGTGAAAAGTCTGTTATTTGCATTCAATTATTTAAAAAGTATAAAAAATATATTGTTACTATTAATTTTAAACCAACAGTAGTCTGTTATGCAGATTTAGTCCATTGCTTGGGAGGAAAAACCACATCTAGGGGCAGTCTGTTGTGCAAAATTTCATTTTGCAAAAGGTCTGTTGTGCAGTGGTTGACTGTACAGTATTGTGTTTCCAACCATGGGTATTTCAAAGTACAACTTGGTTCATCCAGCAGGGTCTTCCTTTAAATCTATTTTAACTCTGCCTGCAAAAAGATTCTACAGCATCTCTGAACTCACCCGGTGTTCAACATTCATCCAAGGTGCGAAAAATTGTTAGTAAATCAGCAGATTTTCCACAAGCATAGCAACACACATTTCCCTCCAAAAACTTCGGATCCATGTGACCGAAACAATTTCTCCTTCAACTCGCTCAATTTCAGTTCCGATTTACGGATAAGAGCGTAGATTGAAGGATCTTAATGGAAGGAAAGTTACGAGCACTTGGACACAAGTGCGGCATGGATCGTGAGAACATCTGTGCTTCCATCTTGAAATGAAGGTCAACTGAAATTTCGACCAGCAGTAGGAGGGGTCCTCTAAATACCAGAATTGCGTGTCTTGCGCAAGCGTTATTCGGAGCTAATTTTCCAGCACCGCAATGCCGAAAAAAACGTTAATTTATCAGCTTCACCCACACAAAAATGCTCATGCAGAAGTAATAAATGGAATAATATACTTGAAAACTAACACACATGCTTCGAACCGAGAAAAGCGGCGTCCGTATTTATTTGAACGCAATCATTACTTCGCAAAACTGTGGGGTAGAAACGCGGGGTGCGACTTATATTCGATCACTTCCTTTCTATATTTTATGGTCCCTTCGATTTGCAGTGAACGACCGCTCTTTTTTTTCGAATAAATATTTCCGAGAAGAAAAATTATCCCAGAGGCTGAATTCACGAAACAAGAGCAACAGTTAAGGTTCTGCCGGAAAAAGTGAAATTCTAATTCACACTAAAGGTTTTTCAAGCTGTCGACTCCGATTTACCATAAATTGGTAATGGACATTGAAAATTTGTTTTACACATTCTCTGGAAGATGTTTTCGGGCATACAAAGTAGAGCTGTGTGATCAATCGCCAAATCAAGCACGAACAAGTAAAAATTACAATGAAAACTCAACATTGTCATTTTTTGGAAATGTGTGGTTCAAGAAGCGTGAATTCAAACTGGAATCTATTACTTCTCCGGAAGAAATAATACTGTATTGCAATGGTACAATCTTAGCTTTTCTCGATACCACTGGAATGTCTGGCATGAATTATTATCATTCTAGTCTTGGTACACATATCATAAGTACTTTACGCCCATAATAAGCTTATTTTAATCAGAAATATTACGGAGTAGAATACAGCACAATCAAGATTAAGTGTGCTGATCAAATCCACATGTAATTTACGAAACACGTGACAATTCATGCATACATGAAAAGATTTGTCCGAAAGAATTGCATCGGCACAATAAAGAATAATCGTGAATATTCATCGGATTTTATCCAGAGAAAAATGACCTCAAACTGAAATTCACTTCCCGTACTTCACCTTCAAGCTGCATCATGCACCTCGCAAATAATGAAGTTTTTCACAACACGCACTTCTGTCACTCATTCCGCAAAAAAGAATAGCTAATATGCGCTTTATCGCACTTCATATTACAATAAATTTCCCATGAATTCACAGTGTCCTTTCGATCCAATAAAGAATAAATAGCACGTTTCATCGCGTGGTCACTGGTCATTGGTAATTTATCTAGGTAAAAACACCTTCAACCGTTAAATGCAACATTCAAGTCCGGACAAACCCAAGAAATTATCTCAACACACTTTTTTTTAACTAAATGCATAGGCACTGTGTGACGGACAGCCTTTTTTTCTCATGGAAAAACTGACGCACATTAACCGAAATCTTGTGGATAAATCCGTCATACAAATCCAATAGCCCTGCTTTGTCTCACATTTTTTTCATCTAAATTGATACAAATCTTTGTCAACCGCTGAAATGCTGATGATGACTGCATCTTTCCTTCCGATCTCACAAAAATAAAATCAACGAATACATACGGTCTTCATGAGAACATTCATTTAGAAAAAAAAGGATAAGCAAAGCACGTGCGTGGGAACCGGAACCCGACATCAACAAGCTCATCAGCACTGCTGCTAAACTCACTCATCACTTTCACCACTGTACTGCCCACCAACAATAACTCAACAAAACACGGAGCACGCCGGGAAACTGAGCAGTTGTGCCATCCGCATGCAGTACGGCACAGTACATCACTCCCACACATGCGTCCGCAGTCATGAAGCGCAACCCGGGGAATGCGACTCCGGAACAGCGCAGCCCCAATTCCTCCTCCTCCTCCTCTTCTTCTTCTTCTTTGCCCCCCTCCCTCCCAACTTTGGGAACGCGAAAAGGCACGGCTCTCCAACGGTTGTCCTATTCAACACGTGTACGTGTGCGTGTGTGTTGGGGTGCGCAACAGCCAGCATGAGGCCAAAATGAACGAGAGAGGGAGAGGAAGAATGAGGGAAGGCGAGGATGAGGAAGGAGGAGAAAAAAAAGATGAAAAGTGTTGAGTGTTGGGGGGGTCTGAGTGGTGGGATGGATTGCACCGGCGATGAGGAAAACCCATGGGCAAAATTACTCTTCCATCACAGGGATGGGTGATTTCAATGGCTGGTATGTGTTCCCAAATTCCTTGGGCCCCTGAACCATGCTAGTTCCCTGCAATTTTTTGCAAGCCAGCAAAACTTTTTGAATACCTGTCAAACAGGCCTCTAAACAAAAACTTGGATTACAAAAGTTAGGTTGGGAACCAATCAACCAGCCATATACACTCTCTCTGCAATGACCTTGTCAGCAATGATTTTTCTCTAAATTTAAACTGATGCTTGGTCCCACAGGATTCAATCTTTGTGCTATAGACATTCTCTACAACAAATTTCTTGATTGAAAAATGTTTCTCTTGGTCCCTTAAATTTTCTTGTAGAGAGAGCTCACCTGTAATGAAATGTTGTCAAATAAATCAGAAAGCTGGGCTTCAAGAATTTTTTCTCAGAACAAATAATTAGAATAAATTATTTCAGACAGTACGTGAAACTTTCAAAGTGTTATTAGGAGAAAAGCCAACTTTTACTTTTCATCAGAAAATTTGACTGCCATTGTGAACAAGAAATTGCAAATAAAAACAACAAACTTCATTACGGCAGTTTATGAATTTATTAAGCCAAAATAAATTGTCAACAAACTATCAAAAAATTTCTGCAGACTGATGCCAGCCCACAGACCATGGTGTTGGGTCACCAGGCAGGTGAATGCAATTGCTTGACACTTGACCAAAGCAGTTGCTGCATTCACATAGCAGGAAGTTGTGTGAGGGTTTCAATCAGAGTTTCACTCAAGGAAGTTCACCTGTGTACAGTACAGTATATACCCACCAAAAGCAAATGGGTACTGTACAAACAGCAAAATTTTGAGTCACTGCCATATTTTTTTTCATTCCCAAATGCTTTATGGATTTCTACAGGTTGACTCTCTTGACAACAATCTTTAATGCAACAAAACAGGTGGTACCTTGCAATTTCACCCTAATCCATTGTCAAATTAGGGTCCAATTGCAAAGCAGTCAAATTGTGAGAAACTTTGTGAATTTCAAAAATATAAATACAAAAATGCAAAATAAGTGGCCACAGCAGGTCAAATTGCAGGGCAAGGGTTGAATTGCAAGTCAACCTCCCTGCAAATTTGACCATTGAATTGTGGGATGGTCAAATTGCAAAGTACAACCTAGATCCACTGTATAAATTATTTTTTGTGCGGTCCCATTGATTTCTCTAACAAAAAGTTTCTCTCTTGATAAACTTTTTCTGGTCCCCTGAATTTTCATTTTAGAGAGAGTCCACTTTCATAGTAAATATATAAAAACTGAGCTGTTAAAAGGATAATTCTAAAATGAATCGTTTCTCACCTGGGGGCCAGGAATTGTTTTCTTCTGCTCAATTCCACCCTGGGTAGTGGTTTCCCCCTTGGCCACCGCAACCCATGCATCCAGCGCGGAATGAACCCAAGAGGGGGAAAGAGGAAATTGGTCCCATACCTGCGCAATGTCAGGACGCACCTCGGCGGGAATTTTGAACAGCAAAAAAAAAAAAAAAAAAAAAAAAAAAAATGCTAGCAAAAAACAATTTAAAAGAAGAAGAAGACCATGTTGCCCCCCTTCCTAGGACGCACCTCGGCGGGAATTTTAAAAAGAAAAAAAAAAAAAAAAAAGCTAGCATAAAATAATTTAAAAGAAGAAGAAGACCATGGTGCCCTCCATCCATCCATCCTACAGCATCTTCCCTTCAATCACCGCCAGACCCGTCGGTTATTGTCGTGTGGGCAATTTCCCCTCCCTATTCTGACTTATTGCTACTGTGTCGCACATTGCACCGGACATGATGATGTCGGTTCAGTTCAGGCAGGTTCTCCACAACAAAATTCTTCTCCCTTTTCTTCTTACACAGGCTTTTTTCCATGAAAAAAAAACCAATCGACCGCATTCATTAATTCCGGAGTTCCCCTCCTTTCTCGGTTCCTGAAATCGAGCCTCTCTTCGTCCATTCAAACCGTGATCAATCTGACGAAGGCGAAAAAACAAAACAATAAAAGCTCATGTTCTCTCTCAGAAAGGAAGTGGACCAAAAAAAGGCCTCTTATTTTAAACGAGGAAAGAATAACTCTGACGCCGAGCAGCGGAAGATGATCTGATGGAAAGGCTGCCATCAAAGAAGCGTTCTCATCATGTTGAAAAGACTTGAAAAAAAAAATCAGTGTGTGTGAGTGTGGAGATTTTAATTAAGTTCGATACATACTCAGGAAGTCGCCTGGAGTGTGGCTACTGTGCAGAGGATTCCTTCATGTTGTGCCTGATTTGTAGGTGAGATAGCCTTGAGGAAGATGCATGCTGGTTGAGTTGGAAGTAATGCATTCTGACTTGCAGCAGCAGCAACTCCCAAGTGAATTGCCTCAAGATATAAAAACCTTGTTTTTTCTTTGTTGGATATAAAACCTGTAAGTATAACTCGTCATTTTTAATGTTATTGTTATTACAATCAGAATGATTATGGACAGAGCAAAATGCGTTATTTCAACAAAATTCAAATCTTATTATACAGTGAGACTCCCACATGCGGATGCCTTGACCTGTGGACAATTTGACATAGGGACACTTATTTTCCCAGAAAAAATCAATAAATAAGGCCCCGCATGAGGACACTGACTCAACATAGGGACATTTTGTGGTAAAATTTCAAATACATTTCAAGCCAAATTACAAGAAACAGATATTTCCAACCCAAAAATTGATGTAAGAAAAGTTCTTGGGCATTTCTCTCCCCAAATTACCATCCATTTAGCTAATTTTAAAAAATGACCTCCAGCAGAGAGGGACTTTTACTTTTTTGCTTGAATGTTATTTTTGTAGATGCCAAAATTTCAGTGTAAAGTACAGAGATACCCAATGCTCCAAATGTTCTGATTGAGTTGAAAATGATTTCACTAATTCAAATTCAAGTGGCAAAATTTTTTTCAGGGAATTCTGAAGAATATATCTTCCATAAAATACCAATTAAAAATTATATAATGTAAGTCTATGGGAAAACAAGACTCAACTTGGGGACACTCTTGAGTCTTGACGCACCAATTGCATCCGCATCTTGGGGTCTCACTGTATTTACCAGACAACACAGTTTGTACTAAATATTTATTTTCCTAAAATAAAGAAAAACATAAAATACACTAGGTTGAAGTACCGCCCTTTTTCTGAATCAACTGATTTACTCAATTTTTTCTGCTCTTTCAAATAGATGAATATTTTTTCTCACATACTGATTATTTGAAAGATACATACAAGACATTCTAAAGTGGAGCTGAAGAAATACATATGCTGTCATGCTGGGTATTGTTTTGAACACCACATATTTTCTACCAGAAGTTTCCTTCTTTGATGACAATAGAATGCTGAACCTTTTCATTTTTAAAATTTTTCATCCATTTATGAAATAATTTCTACTATGCCAAATCAGGCCCAACATTTTTTTAAATGACATTTCAGCCTAAAATGATCTTGTTAGAAGGATATTTTTATAACGTTGCGCCTATGGGAAACTGCCGGGACCAAGACAAAATTTATTATAACAAGATTTTTTGTAACGGAATTCTATTGTATAAGGTCTTGAATATTCATATAAAACACAAAATCACTGCTGGGACACGTTCTGTTGTGTGTATATCATTTAGAAGGCCTGCATTAATATTTTTCAAATTGAAAGCAAAATATTGTGCTGTGATTATTCAGTTACAGTTTTTTTGTTCATGAATAATTACTGAATTAGTTTGTGCTTCTAATTCGCATAGATCCAATAGCATTTATATGAGTAAGATTATATTCCAATTTTGGATTGCTCACGATTAAAACAATCTTTTATCTCATCGTGCCCAAGTGTTTGTCGTGGCTTTAATTTCAATAGAAGTTTAAAATTATGCTGGGATTTAGAAGAATGTGAAATGGAAGCAATTTGTTTCTTTATTTTAGAGATGGTTGAATGATGATTCCGGAAGCGCATGACGGGCATTTTCATCCTCCATGAGCTTCAACAGTCGTGGACATTTCCTCTTGAACAATTTTGAGGGCCGGGTAAAATTTAAATCCATTTGTGCAGAAGAAGACGTTGGGCGCAACAGTCAGCGATTTAAACAAGCAAAACATGTTCCCACACCTGGCCGAAAAGTCCGATTTTTGCCAAGGGAGAACCTCCCTATATACATACATTTCTTTTTTCCTTTCTCTGTACAACGTCCATTCAAGCATGACCGGTAGGTTCTCTTTTCAACTTTTTTCCTGACCTTTGTATGAGACCCAGGTACGATCAAAAGAAGCTTTGCGCACACCTGGGACAAATCACGGGAGCTGAAACCCAACGGTTTCTACATAATACTTACCCAATTTTTTCCTTGCTATTGCGTGAATTCAACTGACTCCATTCACAGTGAATAGACCGATTTCTGTTTCTATTCATTTTCAAAAATCCTTCCCATGTGACTTTGAAAATGAAATAAAAGATGGACTCGGACTTATCCGGACTTTTGATTAATAGTTAATCTGATGATGAAGAGCTTCGGAAATTCTGCTTCACTTCAAATGGAACAAAAATCCGACTGTAAAAACGTCATTTGAGAATCCTCGATCGAGTTTCAAAATGATTGAATGCTTTTCATTACGCGGAATCCCCTAATTGATTTTCGTCATTTGAAAACATTTTTTTTCTACATTAAAGCAATGTTCTCGAAACAGTATTCGAATATCTATTGGCTGATGCACATATACAGTATTTGATCATTTTAGTCAGATTTTGTCACGGCTGGTGACGATAAAATCAGCACATTTATTATGCACAATAATTGATGATGTGCGAAGCAGTATTTTACTGTAAATGGATGGATTGTAGTTCGAATATCAAATACAGTACTGTAACATTATTGAATAACATTATAAATACTGTACTTTAAAATCTAAAATGATTTTTAATTGATATTTTTGGATGCTATTTTATTATCCATGCGAAATAAACCTTTAATTTTGTTTTGTTTGCGAAAGTTCAATATTTTTTAACGCTTGCTGCTCCAAATTGACAAGTATATGAAATATTCCGGGGTGTTGACCAATAGTTGATAAAATGTATAAATTGTATACGAGGACTGCAATGTTCAAGCTTGATCCTTGCCCCCGTCGAAAATCGGTTGCATCGGTCTCCTTTATATCCGAGAAATGTTTATCAATTAAGAAAAGCATTCGAATGATTGACTGCTATTTTCTGTCGGTAATTAAGCCGCAGTTGGGAGAGTTGTAAAAGTTTCCCGTTTTTGTTTTTGCTTTCGTGAAAACGAAAGAGGGGCTTCATGTGTAACGCAATCCAGGGCTTATATGGCTGATGGTTATCTAAGCCTGATGGGTGCATTGTCCTCAGGCTGGTTATAGCTCAGAGACGCTGTCTTGCAGACTCCCAACAAAGGTCGCAATAAGGGAAAAGATGCAGTTCCCTCTCTCCCCCCCTGGTGGAATTAGTTTTTGTGATTTGTATTTTTTCGCCCCGTGTAAGAATACGGACGGGGGGTGAGATCAAAAAGAAAGCGCCCCCACACAGCACCAGGTGAATGATGCCCTGAGGCGTATTTCAAGACCCTGTGATTATACAAGGTTGCTGGAGGAAGAATCCTCGGAGGCTCTCATCCCCCCACCATCGTCCAGCCCAAATTGATAAGAGGTTGTGCTGGCCATTTGTGTTTTTCTCTTGCTCTGTGTGTGAGTGGACCAGCCTGCTTTTATTGCTTCATTTCTCCGGGAATTATATCTATAAAAAATTTCCGGAAATTCGTGTCAAGAACCTGGGTTTGAATCATTCTATGGGGGAAATCAGCCCAACAAGATGAGCAAGAGGCAGTTTTTTCTTCTTTTTTTTTTGTGCCGCAAGCTAGTGCTCCATCTTTCTGACTCCTTCAAAGCCAGAAGCTCAAGTTTTCTTTCGATGCAGGCCATTTGCTTCAGCCAATTTGTGAAAGAAGGGATGTCAGAATGGATTGTCCATCACAGTACTGTATCAGGATACAAGAAGAAAGTGTCCGCGAATACTTATCCAAAAGTAAGACGCGGAAAAACTGACGCATCGACACAAGTCAAAATTATTATTCGTGGATAGGACCTGACGCATAGACTTGAAATTATTATTCGTGGATAGAACCCTGAACCCTGTCATCAAAACCAACCTGGGCTTATCAAGGAATAATTTTTAATGATGATGCAATCGGTTAATTACTTGCCATGACTTGAACTCTATTTCAGGTCATACAGTGATCGTTTTCCCAAGAAACTCAGCAAGGAGATGACAGTAGCATGCCTTGAACACAAAAAATATGTTGGGTGAACGATTTAGGTTTTCAATTGATGGAATGATGGAATGTTTTCAATTGATGGAATGATGGAATGTTTTCAATTGATTGATGAATGTTTTCAAATTTTCTGACAAGTGCAAGGGAAAATGCGTTGCATGGAATCTGATACGAGCAGAAAAATTACGTTGAAAAATTACCCTCAGTCGCCTTAGGCTAATTTTACTTTCTGCAAACTGAGGCACAGCATTAGTTTCAGAGGCTTCGTGCCTGTTCCTCGAAAAAAGTATAATAAAAGCACAGACTCCATTGACTATGAAATAACTGCCAAATAAAATTATGAATGTGCATGCGTAAAATATGAAAGGCACCAAAAGTATGCTCTAAAATGCTAGACATGAACTGTAGTTGTGCTGTCTGAAATTATAAGTTGATAAGACATGAAAAACCATTTTTAATCCTAAAACATGGAAGTTCTAAGAAGTCAATCATTTCTTCTAGATGAATTTAGAAATGAACCAGCGGAATAACCCTCAGCATTAGCGGATTCGACGTGATTCAAAGCGAAAAAGCACGTCGCAATGTTGCCTTGACATTCAAGACCATTTGACGATTAATTATGCAAAAGGATCAGGTTATGAAAAATCA
>CAJPEX010003173.1:18521-29413 GCA_905338405.1 Notodromas monacha | reverse complement strand
GCTGATTGCATTGGATTTGGCAGGAGGCGTCCGACTCGAGCAATTGCTACGACCCCAATGAAAGTGATTCCATCATGAACTACTGAATCCACATTGACGTTGACTGACTCAATTAATGATGCTGAGTCAACGACGACAAGACCCCCGAAGTGGACCATCAGTGTTGTTCAAAACTTTATTAATTTTCTCCCCTTTCTTTTTGGATGGAATTGCTGAAAATGGGATTCCTTACTTGCAGCTGTTGTGGAATAACTTGCTGCATTCAGCATAAAGTTGAGAAAATATACTTGGATCAAAGAATAGAATAAAGCAAGTTGAATAAAACACTCCATCAGCCTGGGAAAAGGCCAGGAATTCTGATTTTATTGTTTCAGAAAAATGGTTTACCTTCATAGGACTGATTTTAGGACTGATGGAATTGTGGGGGTTTGAAGACGTCGTAATCGGCGGTTTTACTTCCTAATTGTTTTTAAATTTTTTAGGAATTTTTGTTCCTTCAATTTAGTCTGGTTTTTATAGTTTACCTGAGATATTTTCTTTGATTAACAACGTTTTTGCTGTAGATGTGTGATTTTCCAACAGCAGCAGCAACTGCATATATTCCCTTGCGCTGTAGAGAAAATGATCTTCAACCAAAATAGTAAATTATTCGGATAACATAAATGAGTGTTGTGCAAAGTCTGAGACTCTTGCAGGGAAATTCAGGAAATCGCATCTTTAAATAATAAAAATTATCAGCTAAAACGACACATGACTGCAAAGCAATGAAATCGAGGTACCGTGAAAATTAGCAAGAACCCTAATGATTCGTTTAAATAGAGTTTGCTTATTACCTAATTCTGTTTCATTTGTGACAAGCCTTAGAGATTCCACCTAGAGTAATTTCTTTGTCAAATGCGCGTCTCGGCTAGATTAATTTTTCAATGTCCACTCTTCTAGTACAGTGTATATTATGTAGATGTTGCAGATCGTATTGTATAAACTACTACACTTCCAATTTGGTGGTTTTGTTGTTGTTTCGAATGACTAGTGAGTTGATAGATAATTTATGTCTATTTATCGTATGTCTATTTAAAATTTTCACCGAATCTATACTTGTTCAGAAACCTAAGGTGCGCAGGGGTTATTGAACTTTATTTTCTCAAGAGCTCTTCGTAACACGACGTTTCCAACCGCACAAGGATCGATTACTAATGCGTGAAAGCACAGCGACAAAAATATTTTCTCAGAAAAATCCATGATGTATTTCACAGTTTTGAAGCAGTCTGGCTCATATAATTCGACCGAGGGCAAAGCACTGCGCAGTTGGTCGTCGACGTCGAGATACTCCTTTTGACACGGCCGTGATGGCTGAGTTACAATGTAAAAAAAAAAGTTTAGCTTGAACCGAGCTGTGAAAAATTTGGAAAGATTTTATTTCGCAAGTGGTATCAAGTTGCACAGAGCATCCAAAATATTTGCTAATACAGTACGACGTTTTTCCTCCGTACATCTTATCGTTGTAGGAAACCTAGAGTTTAAATTGCTTTTTTATTGGGGTTTGAACTCGTCGCTCTTGAAATTCCCCATCATTGAATATATGCGTTTGTCACGTGATTCAGTCTACGTCATGGGAAAACAGGTCTTACTGTTGCTCATTGTTGCCGGAATTCATCACTGCACAGCTAATACTGCTGGTGAGAAGAAAATCGCTGCTTTTTCATTTGAAGGTTGGTAGTTTACTCTTTTTATTGATCACAAAGGATCGACTGGTCATTTCGGGACGAACAACGTTGTCGTTAGTGCTGCGCATAATCAGATTCAGCAAATTATCGCTCAAATCTCCAACCAACTGAAAACTTCTTCTGGGATCAATTCTTCCTCTTCTCGCATCGAAGGTGGCGTCGCGGAGACGGACATAACAAATNTGTATCAAAATTCAGGAGGGAGCCTGATCTCTTTATCTGAAATGTTGGAGAGACAACAGCAGTTGAAATTATATGATGAAAAAATAGAAGTTGGCTTTTCTCCTAATAACACTTCAGAAACATTTTTAACTGAAGAAAAAAGTATTTTAATTTTCCCATTCTGAGAAACCTTTCTTCAGCCCCATCTAATTGTTTGAAGACTTTCCAGTTTACAGCTGCCTCATATTGGTTCTTAAATTTTACAACAAAAAAGCAAAAACCTTTCCAATGCTTGCCAGAAAGTCTTTCAAGAGTGTTTGCAGACTTCCTTGATGAGTCTGAAAAACGTCATGACACTTTGCCTGTCCACAGAAAATTTGTGGAAAGTTTTCTGGCCTGCAAAGAGTTTCATAAAAATGTGATGGTTGGCATGCCCCAGAAGGTCGGGGAACACTGATGTATAATGTTCAGGATAGTTTGAGCCATCATAGCACACATAGTGAACCACGATAAACATAATTTAAGAGCTTCCTTTTTAATTCTTTTAAGATCACGAAGAAAGCAATATGTAATTATACAGTGTTTCCTCGTCCATCCCATAGACAACATTTCACCCAGTACAGTACTTATCTATCGTTTATCATGGCAAAAGCCACGCAATGAATTTCAGTACAGTAAACTCAAAATTCTACTGTGGGGTTCATAGTTGATAGTCTTGAGACTGATGTGATTCTCTTGTTTCCTCAACAGACACGTTCTCACCACAGCCTGGTACATCGATCCGAAACTTTTTGAACTTTCCAATTTGACGCTATTAAGCCTTCATGTCACCCTGGGTGGCACATCAATGACATCACGGAACGTGCAGGATTTCAATGTTACACTGTCGAGCGTGATTCGACACCCGGACTATGTCTTGAACTTTGACAACCTTTCTGGGGATCAATTCATTAAAAATCAACCGGCGATTCTGTACCTACCTTCGGATGCTGTTTTCGGTGTCACTGTGAGAACCATTCCGATTATTCACAATGCCGGAGCCACGTACATCGGACAAGGTGTCACGATCCTGGACTGGAATCGCACCGAAAGTGAGTACTGTATATACAGGGTTTCGTCCAGATGGAGAACCATTTTGCGTTTATTTCTGAATCATATCCTCGGATAATCCTAGGCGATCCTGAACTTCAGCACGCGAGTTATGTCGGCGTAGAATGCAACAGCAGTTCTTTATCCGTGGGTCTGCAATGGTTCCTGTGCTTCAAATTGCAAGATTCCAGCGCCTCCAACGTAAACGACGTAGTAAGGGGAAAAAACGAAATCCACTTCTTCTAGAAGTATGAGAGGCATAGTCAAATTTTGGGGTAAAATGTAGTGAAGAAAGCCCAAAATATCTACAGCAGTTTGATTCTTTTTCATATCTGTCATGAAGGTGTGTAGAATCCGCAAGAACTTCAAATCTTTCTGAAATGTCAATCATTGGAAAGTTTCTACTAATTCTTTTTGACACATGAAAGATAAAAGCAATCAAACAAGGAACTTAATGTGTTTTGAGAGAAAGAGACAGTCAAATCGCTCCAAGTCAACATTTCAAGGGACCAGCAAAAAAAAAAAAAAAGATCGACTCAGGGAGGTTTTGAGTTATGGAAACCTGCATTTTTATTGTGGGAAACATGAAAGAATTGCAGGAACTTGTAAATGGTAATATGGCCAGCCTCAAATCGCTTCTTAGATGAGTTTATAGCATGCTGAACTGGGAAGCAGGGGTTCATTTGCCCCATCAGTATATGTCACTTTCTTTCAAAACACATTTATAAGCTACCAGTACTTGTTATATTGCTTTTCTGTTTCATGTGTCAAAAAAATAATTGCCAATATGCCGCAGAGAATTAAAGTAATGGAGGTTCGATAGGAAAAGCTTTCAAGATAAGAAGGATTTTAATATTGTAAATTGTTTCTAAGGAAATTCAGGCAAGGACTTGCAAAATTTGTGACTTTTTGCGGCTTGAATTATTGAGGGTCAACTCTACTTCCACAAGGGAGTGATACACAGCATGTGACAAATGCTCTTTCAGTTCATTGATTCCTTTTTATATTCTGTAAATTTTTGAACTGTACATCATGCATTTTTGTAGTTATACTCGTCCAAAATGTTTTTCATGATTATATTAACATCTGAAATTTTTTCTTTCTTTTTCGAGATGAATACTGCACAGTGCTTTGAAAAAATACGTATTCCTTTTTCAGGGAGTAGTCGGGTCTCCAGTCGTCCATAATTACGCATCCCCCATGGCAGCAATCGTTGGAGTGAAAACAATAGCTTTGAACTTTCCAGCAGCAGAGCCAACCAAGGTGACAACAATTGCCAGCAGTTTGAGTTATGACGGACATGTTTCCTTCGTCTGCCAATACGCTGATAGTTGCTCGAACACAGCCACTACAACAGACCCAGAAGTCCCAGAACCGACTAATAAGACGTGGATTTTGATCACCTTTCTGCAGAGATTACGCGATTGGTTCGGAAATTTCTAAATGGAAATTTTCTGTAAAGATAAAATAAATATACAATCGTTTGGAAGTTATGTGTGGTTTTTGTGTTTGCATTGATGGTGAGTAAGTGATGAAAAAAGTACATCAAAGAGTCGTTTAATTCGTGTTGCATTACTGGTGTGATGATTTCTTGATGTGCAGTTTATGGGCGGAAAAAAGTTATTCATGCTCTAATAAAGTTGGAAGGATTTTCGTGAATAACTCTGATCATTGATACAGTATTTACTGCATTCAGTCAAACGATTTGTGAAAATTCGTCAATTTTCGTCAAGAGGCAACACTTTGAATGGATCTGCTCGATGGTTCAAGGCAGAACTGCATTAAAATATAATGGGATTTAATGGTTCTCTGTTCGTGGAACTATCATTTAACCACAAAATAACTGGAATCTAAACCGCATGCATTAAGTGTTAGGGGATTCGTATAACCAATTCATCTGATTTTCAAGTCAGACGATTCAAAAATAGTGCCAATTCTACATATAGATAGTTGCACGATTTCAGTGTTCGAACCATGAGTTTTTTTTAAATATGTATGGATATGCATCATTGCTGTCCCCGGAAAATGTTAGTTCTAATCAATTCTTCAAGACAATCTTTTATAAGATCCTTTGCATTTTATATGCACAACACCAGGCTTTTTTAATGTGTTCATGATGCTTTTTTCATTTTCAGTTCAGCATGCAAGAACAGATTGTTTGGCGATGTCTACTTGCTAGAGCCCTTTAAAATTTGTTTAGTTTCGATTGAGTCTATTCTTCAAATAGAATTGTGCGTTTTTCTACATTAAAAAAATAATAAAAAATAGATTCACTGGTATAGATAATTTTTGGGACACCGATTAAGAACCGCTTGTATTGGAGGAACTCCTAGATACTGTATTTAAGGTAATCTCACAATTCAGGCGTTTGCTGTTTCTATTGAAACCACTGCTTGGCAAAATCGACAAGAAAGGTTTTTTCCCCATTTTCTGCATAAACGTATTTGCATTGCTGTAATCGTACGCTTCATTTAAAAATGGTAAAAACGAATCAGACTTCACGTGACTGCATTTGCTTGTACTGTAGTTGATTATAGAATTGAACACTTCTGCGAAATTCGAAAACGAAAGAAGTCGCACATTATTTGGTGTAATACCGTATTTTTATTGCACCAAATGATCGAAGAATTATTGGTTTTTTAAACGAACCAATATATTGGCCAAGTCATGTAATTAAGATTAGCGCATAACACATCATTGCATGGCGATTGTTGAAGGCATTATTCAGTGCTGATGCCGACGTATTTCTTCTACTTATTCAATTCGTTTTACACTTTTTCTAGAAAGCCATTTCAATGGCCTCAATATCATAAGACTCAAAAACAGGATTGTTGTGTCCCCTTCTTCAACAATTACAAACTACTGAGTGCTTTTCATGATTTCACCATAAGTTTTTGTAGTTGGAATGTATGTCAGCAGTGGAAGTTCGAAAACACTTTGCTACAGAAAGAAGAATCCATACAAAAGTTGCTCAGTTCTGTTGTGCGGTCTTTTTGAAAAAGTCATCCTAAAATCATCATCGTATCATTTCAAGAAGGAAACCAAGTTGGACAAACGTTTTCCACTGCCAAAACTCTCTGCAAATTGTCTTGTGTTTTTCTCTTGCACGAAGCGTTTCCCCAAAGTGTTTGTCAAAGTTTTAAATCAAACTGTTTATTCTGCCTATTGTGCTAGCAAAAGTACAAGTTTAGCTTATTTTGGGATTTCAAGTCCCTTAGGTCGGTTGCGCATCAACCAAAAACCGAGTTCTTTTCTTTTCTCTTGTCAAATTCCTTGATCCTCTCACCTGCACAAAATCAGGGTGCAACACTTGATTTTGCACAAGGCAGGGGGCCACTTTACAGTACTCATCCATCATGGATTGTGGCAAAAGCAGCAAAAAAAAATGACAGTATTGAAAATGCAACTACTGTATGTGGTTGATGTTTGAGACTGATGTGCTGGTTATATTTTTTTCCACAACAGACACATTCTCATTACAGCCTGGCTCATGGATCCCAAAGTTTTAAAAATTTTCAATGTGACGGTAACTAGCTTTCCTGTCATCCTTGGTGGCACGTCGTTCATTGACGTCACCGAACCTGAAGGAATTCGATGTTACACCATGGAATGTGATTCGACACCCCGATTATATCTTCAACTTTGATAACACTTGGGATCAATACAATAAGAATCAACCTGCGATTTTGAATCTACCCTCAGATGCTGTGTTTGAGTGACACTGCGGAAACCATTCCGATTATTTACCATGCCGGCTCCTCTTATATCGGACAAAGTACCACGATCCTGGACTGGTATCGCATCCAAAGTGAGTAGAATTTTTTCAAGGTGAAGAACCATTCTGCGTTAATTTCTGAGTCTTATCCTCGTTTTTTCCCCAGACAACGTAGAACTTCAAAAGGCGAACTATGTCGGCGTGGAAGGCAGCAGTCCTTTACTTTACTGAACCCCCAATGGTCACTATGCTTAGCATTGCTCAATCTAAGCGACTCGACCCCTTATAATGTGGTAAGAAAACGAAATCCTACATTTTAAAATGTACGCTGGAAGTTACGTAGTCGAAAGGTTGGGGACAAATTTAGTGAAAAACGCAACGAAAAATATTTACCGTTCGATTTTTTGTTTTATGCGTTATGAAGGTGTAAACTATGATATGGAATCGACCTTTCGTGGAAGAATGTGCACTTTCTGTCTTTCCAAAATCACGATCATTTGAACTTTCTTCCAATTCCGCAACAGCTGATATACGCATTATGTCAAACTTTTTTTTTCATTTAATTGATTCCTCTTTTGACTGTGCGAAGTTACGCACGGTATTTCGTCAATGACTTTTTCGCAGATATTTTTCCCAATTGAAGTTCATGATTAGATAGAAATCGGAGATTTATATAATCCTCATGACCATCAAAAATATATATGTATATACCCGTTTCAGGGAGTATTCGGGTCTACATTCGTCATCAATTACGGATCCCAAACCGCAGCAGTTGTTGGAGTGAAAACCGCATTTTCCAATTCTGATGCACAAACCAAGTTGATAACCATCGCCAGCAGTTTGAGTTATGGACATGTTTCTTTCGTCTGCCGATACGCTGATAGATGCTTAAACGCACCCACAATGAAAAACGCTGCACCAACTAATAAGACCTGGATTATGACCACCTTTCTGCAGAGATTTCGCAATTGGTTCAGAAATTTCTAAATAGAACATGTGTATACAGATAAAATGAATATACAATCGTTTGGAAGTTATGTGTGGTCTTTGTGCTTGCATGGATGAGGAATAAGTGATGAAATAACTACATCACAGAGTCATTTGATTCTTGTTGCATTTTTGGTGTCATGATTTTTTTGATGCCCAGTTCAGGCGGAAAACAGTTTATGATGCATCAATAAAGTATGAAGAGCTTGCATGAATTGTCTATGTTGGGTAAACAAGAACTTGGGTCCAAGGAGGAAACCATCAGTGAAGGCTTCCACTGGTTTCAAGAGAGAGCTAGTGAAGGTTTTCTTTTTCATGAAGTAGTTCAGCATTATTCTCTCATTACACACTCACAACTTTTGGCAAATTTTATTATTATCCCACTATCTTCTTGATACAAATTGCACACAAATGTGTTATTGTGATTTCTTGCATTTAATTCCAGATTTTTGTTATTTAAAATTTTATGAAAGTTCAAAACTAAGAACACACATTCAAGGTCCTCTAGAATATGTGTTCTTGGCCTATATGATTAAAGGCTGATTGCCCTGGCTTACCATTTCATTTCATGTTTCCACTGCACTATGTTCAATCTTCATGTTGAGTTGATTAATATCCTCAACCGGACACTTGGTGAAAATTTGTTATTTTTAGTTGTTAGATGTAACTTTGAATGAATCTGCTCAAAATAGTTCAAAGTAGCACTGTCACTGTATTAAAATATAAAAGGGATCATCACTATATTAAAATAAACCAATGGAATACTTTGATTCAAGTAATAACAAGAGAATTGGAATAGAAATCACCACAATGCGCGAAGGTATTAGCAAAATGAATTCATCTCCTTTTAAATTCATCAGACGATGCACACAAAAAAGGTGTCAATTTTGCGTAGATAGTTGCATGAAACTTATATTTCTCATTATGATAATTCTTCTGAAAATATTCAAACACATTATTGTTGTCCCCTGGAAACGTTGGTTCTCATCATTTTCGATTCCTGATAATATTTCACAGACATTATTTTCTGAGATACGTTGCATTTTCTATACACAAACAGTTTACAGGCATTCGTCATCTATTTATGATACCATTTTCCTTTTCAGTTCGATAATGTAAGAACAAATATTCGGGAAATATCTCCAGCATGTTTTTCTGTGAAATCAGCCGAAGTTTAGACAAGAATAAGAGAAGAACTTTTTCGCATTCCAGAAACGATCAGCTAATTTCAGCATTGTTCCCTCTTCCGAACAGCATATACCTTTTAAAATAGTGCAACATTGAATATAGGAGTGTATAGGTGATGAATAATGATGCCAGCAATGAATGAAGAGAGAATGTAAATTAATATAGTTTCTGGCGAGGTGTGGTCAAACAAGTCGTATCAAGAGAAAACTTGCAAAGATAGGAAACAATTTTCAACTTTTTTGTGAATTTAATTAATGTACAAAACAGCATTTTCTTTTCTCAAGATCATCGAGAGAGGTGATGGTAATAAATTTCTGCTAAAAAAAATCGCGTAGCGATGACAAATTAACAGCTACAAAAAATCAGGTGCACAGGGGTTGATGAACTTTTTTTTTCTCAAGAGCTCTTCGTAACACGACGTTTCCAACCGCACAAAGATCGATTACTAATGGGTGAAAGCACAGCAACAATACATATTTTCACAAAAAAAATGCATGCTTTTTTTCACAGTTTTTGAGGCAGTCTGGCCCATATAATTCGACCCAGAGTGAAGCACTCCGCAGTTGATCGTCGAAGTCGAGACGTTTCTTTTGACACGGCCGCGATCCGCAGAGTTACAATGTAATAAAAATAAAAAAAGTTTACCTTGATGCGAGCTGTGAAAAATTTGGAAAGATTTTTTTTCGCAAGTGGGATCAAGTTGCATCCAGAGCATCCAAAATATTTGCTAACACAGTACGAGATTTTTCCTCCGGACATCTTATCTTTGTAGGAAACCTTGAGGTTAAATTGCTTGTTTGTTTGGTTTTGATCTCGTCCGTGTTGAAATTCCCCATCATTGAATCGATGCGTTTGTCACGTGATTCAGTCTACGTCGTGGGAAACAATGTCTTACTATTGCTCATTGTTGCCGGAATTCATCACTGCACAGCTAATACTGCTGGTGAGAAGAAAATCGTTGCTTTTTCATTTGAAAGTTGGCAGTTTACTCTTTTTATTGATCACACAGGATCGACTGGTCATTTCGGGACGAACAACGTTGTCGTTAGTGCTGCGCATAATCAGATTCAGCAAATAATCGCTCAAATCTCCAACCGACTGAATACTTCTTCTGGGATCAATTCTTCCTCTTCTCGCATCGAAGGTGGCGTCGCGGAGACGGACATAACAAATGCGCCCTACTTTGCCAGGGTTGATGCTACCATTAATGTTACAATGATTCCTATCGTCATAAGATACCCATGGCAGGGTGGATCTCTGATTTCGAAAAGGTATATTCACGAACTCCAAGCTACAGCATTCATACCGTACATATTTCTCATTGCTCTGATCGCCCCTTCTTGCAAGCTAAATAAAACAATTAATTAAATTACAATGTTATTTAAACCTATGTTATGTGGTATAATTCTCTTTGATATTCATGAGAAGAACAAGAATTTTATAAATTTTAAAAATTTTAAATCTTGATTTGGCGCCAACATTTCCAAAAATTCATGGAAAGGTGATACCCTGTCAAGGACTTTGCAGAATTGAAATTTATAAGACGAAGAGAGTGCTGGAAAAATAAGTCAAATTGAGAAAGAAGGTAAAAAGAAAAATCGACAATCAGCAGGTTAGCCAACCTGTCCTTATATGGACTGAAGCTTGAGCGTAAACTTTTTTCTTAAAACTGTTTTTCATGCAATAAAAATCAAGATCTTCCATAAGACTTCAACTAAAATGGATCAGAACTTCAAAAAGCTACTGCAATTCAGATTTCTCAGCACACAGCCATTTACTTTGAAACTGTAGTGTGTGGCGTATAGCAGTGTTACTACACCCTAACCAAATTCCCTTCACTGCGAATATTGAACCACTTCCCCCGTAAGGATCCCCCCAGCCTCAGAACCCACTTGAACCTCGCGGGAGCGACAACTCTCGCGGGGACTCACCCCTCGCGGAGGGTGGCAAGAACAAATAACTGAAAAGTACAAATGTGTACCAGTGTTCTTCAAGCCAACCTTTCGTGAAGAGAATAATAACAAAAA
>CAJPEX010003173.1:0-16400 GCA_905338405.1 Notodromas monacha | reverse complement strand
AAAACCCCCAGGCAAGGGCACCGTTAGCCTGGGGAATGTTACTACTTACCTTACCAAATTCCCTTCACTGGCCCATATAATAACTCCCAGCCCTCCCTTAAAAAAGGGACGGATACAAAGTTCCGTATATAGCCCGCTAAAAAATCTGAGGCTGGGGGGATCCTTACGGGGGAAGTGGTTCAATATTCGCAGTGAAGGGAATTTGGTAAGGTAAGTAGTAACATTCCCCAGGCTAACGGTGCCCTTGCCTGGGGGTTTTTGATGTTCCCAACTGGTGGTAAGCAGAATGGTGCTAGTCACCAGAAAATGTTGGCCACTATACTGGGGAAATTTTCCGTACAATTAATTTATCAAAAGTGAGGAGGGAGCCTGATCTCTTTATCTGAAATGTTGGAGAGACAACAGCAGTTGAAATTTTATGATGAAAAAATAGAAGTTGGCTTTTCTCCTATTAACACTTCAGAAAAAATTGTAACTGAAGAAAAATGTATTCTAATTTTCCCATTCTGAGAAACCTTTCTTCAGCCCCATCTAATTGTTTGAAGACTTTCCACTATAACTGCTTCAGTATTGGTTCTTAATTTTTACAACCAAAAAGCACGATAAACATAATTTAAGAGCTTCCTTTTGAATTCATTTAGCGTCATGAAGAAAACAATATGTAAGTACACAGTGTTTCCTCGTCCATCCGATAGACAACATTTTACACAGTACTTATCCATCATGTATCCTGGCAAAAGGCACACAATGAATTTCAGTACAGTAAATTCAAAATTCTACTGTGGGGTTCATAGTTGATAGTCTTGAGACTGACGTGATTCTCTTGTTTCCTCAACAGACACGTTCTCACCACAGGCTGGTACATCGATCCGAAAGTTTTCGAACTCTCCAGTTTGACGGTATTGAGCCTTCATGTCACCCTGGGTGGCACTTCAATGACATCACCGAACGTGCAGGATTTCAATGTTACACTGTCGAACGTGATTCGACACCCGGGCTATGTCTTCAACTTTGATTACCCTTTTATAGATCAATTGATTAAAAATCAACCGGCGATTCTGTACCTACCTTCAGATGCCGTTTTAGGTGTCACTGTAAAAACCATTCCGATTATTCACAATGCCGGAGCCACGTACATCGGACAAGGTGTCACGATCCTGGACTGGAATCGCACCGAAAGTGAGTACTGTATATACATACAGGGTTTCGTCCAGATGGAGAATCATTTTGCGTTTATTTCTGAATCATATCCTCTCAATTTCCTAGGCGATACTGAACTTCAGCACGCGAGTTATGTCGGCGTAGAATGCAACAGCAGTTCTGTATCCCTAGGTCTGCAATGGTCCCTGTGCTTCGAATTACAAGATTCCAGCGCCTCCAACGTGAACGACGAAGTAAGAAAAAAAAACGAAATCCACTCTTTCTAGAAGTATGAGGATATAGTCAACTTTTGGGGTAAGTTGTAGTGAAGGAAGCCCAAAATATCTACTGCAGTTTGATTATTTTTCACATCTGTCATGAAGGTGTGTAGAATCGGCAAGAACGTCAAATTTTTCCTGAAACGTCAATCATTGGAAAGTTTCTTCTAATTCTTTTTTGACACATGAAAGATAAAAGCAATCAAACAAGTAACTTCATGTGTTTTGGATGGAAGTGACAGTCCAATCTCTCCATGTCAAATTTCAAGGTATACCAACCAAAAAATTTACTCAGAGAGGTTTTCAGGTATGGAAACCTGCATTTTTGTTGTGGGAAACATGAAAGAATGGCAGGAAACTGTAAATGGTCATATGAATAGCCTCAAATTGCTTCTTAGATGAGTTTATAGCATGCTGAACTGGGAAGCAGGGGTTCATTTGCCCAATCAGTTTATGTCACTTTCTTTCAAAACACATTTATAAGCTACCAGTACTTGTTATATTGCTAATCCGTTTCATGCGTTAAAAAATAATTGCCAAGATGCCTCAGAGGATTGAAGTTATGGAGGCTTGATAGTAAAAGCTTTGAAGATAAGGAGGATTTTAATATTGTACATTGTTTCTAAGGAAATTGATGCAGGGACTTTAAAATTTTTTTAATTTGGGAGGTTTGACTCATGCACGGTCAACTGTACTTCCACAAATGAGTGATGCACAGCATTCCACAAATGCTCTTTCAGTTCATTGATTCATTTTTTGATTCTGTAAATTTTGAACTGTACATCATGAATTTTTGTAGTTATATTCTTCCAAAATGTTTCTCATGATTATATTTACATACGTACTTTTTTCTATCTTTTTCAAGATACATATTGTACAGTTCTTGAAAAAAAATGCGTATTCCTTTTTTCAGGGAGTAGCTGGGTCTCCAGTCGTCGTCAATTACGCATCCCCCATCGCAGCAATCGTTGGAGTGAAAACAACCGTACTTTCGAATTTAACAGAACCAACCAAGTTGACGACCATTGCCAGCAGTTTGAGTTATGATGGACATGTTTCCTTCGTCTGCCAATACGCTGAAAGATGCTTAAACGCAGCCACTACAACAGACCCAGAAGTCCCAGAACCGACTAATAAGACTTGGATTTTGATCACCTTTCTGCAGAGATTGCGCAATTGGTTCAGAAATTTCTAAATGGAAATTTTCTGTAAAGATAAAATAAATATACAATCGTTTGGAAGTTATGTGTGGTTTTTGTGCTTGCATTGATGATGAATAAGTGATGAAAAAAGTACATCACGGAGTCGTTTAATTCGTGTTGCATTACTGGTGTGATGATTTCTTGATGTGCAGTTTATGGGCGGAAAAAAGTTATTCATCTTACATAATAAAGTTACTTGCCTCCGTAAGTTGGTCAGATTGTTTCTTTGCACCCTTCCCTTCCCAGTTGCCCCCTACCTCCCTCCCACAGAGCCCCCAGAGAGGCCTGCAGGAGGGTCCCGTTTCCCGCGGTGGAAACTTTCAAAATTTGTAAAAAATTGAATTAACGCACAAACNCAATTCGACATGGGGACACTTATTTTCCCAGAAAAAATCAATAAATATGGCCTGACATGAGGACACTGCCTCAACATAAGGACATTTTGAGATAAAATTGCACATACATTTCAGTCCAAATTGCAAGAACAGATATTTCCAACCCTAAAATTGATGTAAGAAAAGTTCTTGGGCATTTCTCTTACCAATTGACCACCCATTTAGCACATTTAAAAAAATTACCTCCAGTAGAGAGGGACTTCCTTCTCTCTATTTCACTTGAATATTATTTTTTTTTTTACAGAGAATGTCACCATTTCTATGTACTGTACAGAGGTGTCAGTATTCAATTCCCCAAATGCCCATATTGTGTTGAAATATATTGCTTGGAATCAGTTTAAATTCAAAGACAATTTTTATTTTCAAGGAATTATGGTGAGTATTTTGTCCATAAAACACCAATTAAAAATTATATAATCTAAGTCTAAGGGAAAATGAGACTTGACTTGGGGACACTCTTGATGCACCAATTACGTCCGCATCTCGGGGTCTCACTATATTTAAGGCAAAGGCAAGTTCATATGCAGTCTCTTGCAGTACATCAAGATAAAAATTTTTTTTTAGGAAATTCAACTTGGAGCCACAATCATAAAAAGCATATCCTTGCCAGTTCTTTGATGTGAAACTCTTATTTCCATGGCTGAATTTGAGGCGGTATATCTTGACCTGATGCTTGCTGAGGCCCAAAAAGCCCCTCGAGGGCAAATGCAAGTTATATGCAGTCGCTCTTGTGAAACTTTCATTTCCCGGGGCTGAAATGTCAAGTTCACAGTGACTAAAATCAAAACTTGCATGCAAAATTAATCATGCATCAAAATGCGGTCAACTGGCACTTATGCATCTACTATTATAAAGTTGCTTGCCGTCATCGGTTCGCAGTTTTTTTAATTTTCACCCGCCCTCCCTTCCTTACTGCCCCTTGCCTCCCTCCCACAGAGCCCCAGAGAGGCCTGCAGGAGGGTCCCGTTTCCCGTTTCTTAAAGTTTGAAAATTTGTGAAAAATTGAATTATCAACCAAAATCAATTTTGAAAACTTTATAAGAAGCGCCATGATGTTTCCTACATTTCCATTTTTTAAATTTTAAAAAAGCTTGAAAATTCATCAAGTTACAATGAAAAACGCAAAACTTTTTTCAAAAACGGGGATGAATTGGGAAAAACATACTTTTACTTTTTTAATTTTAGCTTTTTGAGTTTTTAATTTTGCTCAATCAAAAAAATATTTAAATTTGCAAAACATCCACGCGCATTTACCCCTAAATTATGATTTACATTCCAGTAGTGAAAAAAAAGTTATCATGAGCTAAACTGAAAAAATGGACATTTTTGAAAATTCTGTTTCCAGTTTTGCTAAATTTAAAAATTTGTCAAAATTTGAATTATTGAGCAATTTCCAAATTGTGTCAAGGGTTACTTGCGCAATGAAGTTTCCAACATTTCCTTTTTTGAAATGTTTGAAGAACTTCAAAATTGCATGAGATAGAATCAAAAACACAAAAACATTTTTGAAAATTGGAAAAAAAGATTTTGTACTTGGAATTTTTACTCATTCAATTTTCAACATTTTTCAGACTTAAAAATATGTAAAATCATTAAACATCTGTGTGCATGTAACCCTGCCAAAAAGTTTGAAATTTCATCAAAATCCTAAAAGTTAGAATGAGTTAAACAAAAAAGTTTGAATTCCTGGATATGTGTTTCTTCCCATTTTGCCAAATTACAAAATCTGTTTAAAATTCAATTTCAACTCAATTATGAAATTTCCTCCAATGTTGCAAGAGCCCAGATGTTTTCTAAATCTCACTATTTTCAATTTTGAAAAATCTTTAAAATTGAATGGGCTATAGACAAAAATGCAAAAACATTTTTGAAAAAAGTTCAAAAATTGAGGGGGGCAATTTTCACTTCCTGATTTTTAGCTTGATCAATTTTCAACATTACTAATTGAAAAAAAGTTAATTTTTAAGAACATCTTTGTGCACAAAGCCCTGTCAAAAATTTCAAGTTGGAATCATTCAAAATTGGCAAGGAGCTAAAGTGAAAATGTTTCAATTCTGTTAGGGGATGGAAGGGAATTGAGCACCACAAGAAACTTGAGAAGTGGTAGCAACTTCATCAAATTGGACAAATAGGGTGCCCAGCCACNCACCACAATAACCTTGAGAAGTGGTAGCAACTTTATCAACTTAGACAAATACAGTGCCCAGCCACACCTGACAATGTGCATAAAACTGATGGTTCTTGGCATGTTACCAGCTTTCATCATTCAATTTTGTAAAATTCATTTTTATCATGTAACAATTATACTTCCATGTTTGGCTGGGCACTCCAAGTTGGGATTGTGACAAGTAATAAAATCCCCCTGCTCATGTGCCAGTTGTGGCCCACCGGGCCACAACTGACACATTGAGCACAAGTACAAGATTACTGGTGGTCCTTCACCAGTTATCCAACTTTAATCATACTTTTTTTTATAAACAGTTCCATGAGGGCACCCCCTCTCCCACATATTAATTTCTGTAGTGAATCAAAGTTTTCAAAACTAAAAAATGTGTCCAATGCCCAGGTGTGGCTGGGCACCCCCAGCTTGTCTTTACTAATAAAGTTACTTGCGTATTCCGTCCGTGCGTCAGGGTGAACGCAATCCCTCAGTGTTTCCCTTCCTAACTCTGTCTCCCTCCCCCTAAGCACCGCCCACAGGGGAAGCAGATGCTGCTGCCCTGCTTCCCCAGGAACGAAAGTTTTCAAAAAAGTTCGACTTTCTCCAAGTTATCTCGGCCAATTATTAATATTTTTAAAACTTAAAAAACACTAAAATTCGTAAAACTTCAGCGCGCATTCAGATCCGTTTTCAAAATTGAAATTGATCAATTAGATAAAAAGTTATGATGAACTAAAGTGGAAACTCGGACATTTTTCGTTTCCTGACCTTCTTCATTGCAAAATTTGTCAAAAATTCAAATCTTAATCAAATTTCAAATTTGAAATACCGTTAGATGCGCTATGAAGTTTTGCAAATTTTGCTTTTTTAAACTTTTGAAAATGTTGAAAATTGAACCAGATACGTGCAAAAACGCAAAACGTTTCTGCAAAAAATTGTGGAAAATTCCATACGTGAATTTTCGAAAAAGTTTTGCGTTTTGCATTTTAACGCGGTTAATTATTAACATTTGTAAAATTTAAAAAATTCTAAAAATCGTAGAACTTCAGCGCGCATTCAAATCTTTTCTTAAAATTGAAATTGGTTCATTAGATGCAAAGTTATGATGAGTTAAAGTGGAAACTCCGACATTTTTCGTTTCCCGACTTTCGTGATTGCAAAATTGGTCAAAAATGAAATTCTCAATTTAACTCTGAATTTGAAATTGTATTAGATGCGAGATGAAGTTTTGCATATTTTGCTTTTTAACTTTTGAAAATGTTCAAAATTGATGCAGATATGTGCAAAAACGCAAAATGTTTCCCTTTTACAGGCAGATGGATTTTTTGAAAGAAAAGAAAAGCAGCCAGAAACAGAAAAACCGTGTATAATCATTCGCGGAGTTGTCACGTTTTTTTCGGTGTATGTCATTGCTGAAAAAGATGTACACCCAAACTGCTTCCTTACAAGTAAGCCCAGTATGTTTTGGAAGGGTTGACACGAGTTTGAAGGGTTGCTGGCGTGACCTACATGGCAACCCAGTTGCAACGTTTTGCACTTCCGTTTACCATGGACCCCAGCGGCGCCAGAAAATCCGTTGCTCTCCCCTGACGTGGAAGACGCAGCCCTGCCCTCTTCCATTCTCTGGGAGATCAGGACTTTCTTTCCTCAGTGACTCCAGTACACCCTGATCATCAGCACATCTGTACATCATAATCTGATTCATTGTACGCCCTGACCAAATGAATGTTGAATCAGTGTTAATCCTGTACTTCTGGTGTGTGTCCTAATGCTTGGCATATATTTCTCTTGGTTCGATTTTCATTCTTGCTCTGGCCATTACCATGGACAAGTGCATGAAACCAATATAAAATTTACTTCGATTTTGTATCCTGTGTCGTTTTGACTGATTGTGTTTATTTTTTGCCACTCTTTTTCCAGTGTATCACAACAAACTACTGTGCGTTGAAAATTCCATCCATCCCCTATTTTTCAATTTTTGAGTTCTGCAGGCTTTTGTGCCAGCAAACTCTGGCAGTTGCAGAAGTATTGAATTATTTCATCTGGTGAGTGAATCACATCCCTCTTCACGCTTCCCAGCAACCTGAGCAAGACAAAAACTTGATGCCCCACGTTTTTTTTTTTTAAACCACCAGGAGAGGATCTGAGCTGAAGGAGCAGAGAATTTCAGGGATTTAGGCTATCTTATTCCTGCTGTGTCTGTGAGTAAAATATATTTGAATACTTCATTTTTTGGGCCAATCAGCCTAGCTTTCACCAGAAACTAGCTCCACACTTCTTTCAAGTTGCTTTAAATTCCTGGCTTTTTTCAACTCACTGATATTAAAGCCATGCAACTGCTTTCTTACTATACCCTTTAAAAAATTCTGGCTTATTATGCTGAATATTTGGAATCAATCACTTTCAAATTTATCTCAATGGGGCAAATATATTCAAACTCAATGAATTTGTATTTGTATATTTGTATATTGAAATTTTTGAAAATATCTTATGCATTAGCATTTCCCCCACCCCCCCCCCCCCTTCAACCATACAGGGAAGGATCTGGGCTGAACCCCTGAAGAATTTTGGAGTGTCTTCCTTCTGCTTTCAGTGGTGTTGGTGAGTTCAATATATTTTTTGAATAATAAAATGTGAGGGCCAATCAGTATATCTCTCATCAGAAAATGAGTATACCCTGCTTTTCTGGCGCAGACTAATTGCTTTTCAAAACTGGAGAATCCATTACATGAATGACATTGCAAGTGTGGTCAATTTTCAATATGCTTTCTTTTTATGGTTACTTAAATTCAACCCAAGATCCTATGTCAAAAGCATACTGAGAGGATTTAAAATTCCCCAAAAATGTCATTCTGGTGCCTCCCACTTAGGTGTGCCCTCAGCAGCCACCAGGATTTTGTTTGCCATCAATTTTAAATGCCCTCAAAAACTTGACTAAGTTGCCAACTGCCATCTGCTAACATGATTCATGGAGCAAAAGTGCTGTTTCTTTGGAGTCATTGGAGTATGGTTACAGTTTCTGTCCAGGACATTGCATTTTCAAGAAGAAACAATGGAAATGTTTCTTTTTTGTAGGTTTTGACCAATAGATAGACCTGATTTTAAAATAATAAATTTTATGAAGTGAAATTAATTTTGTGCAAAGGAAATACTGGTGAGGGAAATCACCAGTATTAGGCCAGCCATGTAATTTGGATGTGATTACAAGTTTTCTTGCAGTCATCCTTTTCATCAACATGTTGAATTTTAGTCACCTAACATTCATCATGTACACAAAACCATGGAATCAGCTATATTTGGTTGCATGGTGAGCTGGAATTGTCAGCAGTAAAATTTTAATGCATTTTTCCTTCAGTTTAAAACATTAGCACTTATTTTAAAATGTCAGCATTGATTTAGGTACATATAAACCCAGATTTTTCCTCAATGAAAACAATACTGATTCTGGGTGTCCTCATCTGAAAAATTTCACTGTACATTTTGGTTAATATCCCTTATATTTTCCTCTGAAAAATTGCTTGGTGCAAACTTTTTGTAAAAAAGGCTCTTTCATAGAGGTCCCAATCTATTTGGACCTTAAAGTTCTTGACTCTATGTGCAGGTGCTTGCAATTAAAGTTTTGCTTTGCACTTTTATTTGGAGTGGATTTGAGGAGTCTTGAGTTACTCAAAGTGCTGAATCACTCTTCTGAATTTTCCATGCTGAGCTCTGAAAATCTACAAAAGCTCCAACTATGTTTTTGAATCTGGCTGTGTTTTTGAATACTTAGGATGCGTTGTTTTGCTGAAAGCATTTTTCATTGGATTCAACACTTCAGGAAAAGTCAAAATTCAGGAAAGGTCATGCAGAACAACAAACCCTGAAAAGATGCATACTTTCCTAAGTGCAATTTGGCATTTATTGGGGGCACAGATAAGCTGAGAATCAGATCCATAAGATTGCATCATTCATGGGTATTGCTTAGCTAATGGATTTTTGAATCAAAATAAGTTTCTCACATGTTACTTTGAGGACATTCTGTTGAACAAAAAAGCTATAGCATGTAAAGGAATCCTGGCACCACTGCCAACTATGAAAGCAGTACCTACTCTTATAAGAAAATGGACCAAGGTGAAGGTTTGACTTTTTCACCACACTAAGAATAGTCTACACATTTTCTATGATGCATTTGTGGAAGGAACCTGATGCACATCATTTAATAGTTCAGGAAATGATTAGCATGACATCTACAAGAATTCTGTAGATCTCTGATGTTTTCAGTTGTTGCATATCTCCTTACTCTAATGCAGTGTTTCATTTATGCAAATATCAGTTCATCTACATGGACGTAAGTTATCTTCAATGATGATTAAGATTCAGTTCCATCTTTTCCAGGGAAAATTCCTGAGTACTTGAATAGCATATGATGGAGCTCTGGGAATCAATGAGACATGAAAGGGAAGAGTTACGGCTTGCATCTCGACTGAGACAACTCACTGATGAGGAATCTCGAAGGCTGCAAGAAATCAGAGTGGTCCTTCGCCGTGAGTCTGCCAGGCAACATTCTGCAAATCATCGAGCTGCAATGAGTGACAGAGCCAGAGAGGAAGCTCGCGCTCAAAATAGGATTCGTTCAGCCAACCGTAGAGCTGCAATGACTGATCAGGAGAGAGAGCTGGCTCGCGCTCATAACAGGATTCAGGTAGCAAACCGCCGTGCTGCAATGACAACCACACAAAGGGAGCAGGTTCAATCTCAAGACAGGATTCGTGTGGCTGACCGACAAGCAGCCATGGATGACCAACAAAGGGAAATCACTCAGGAACAAGCCCAAAGAAATTCAGCAAATCATCGAGCATCAGTGGCTTCTACTAGAACCATTTGCTTGGGAACCCTTTGTTCTGCTCTTATGCCGGAATGGGAAGAATTTGACCAAGCAAGGTATGGGGAAGTCAGCAACTTCAGGCACACATTGGGTCCCATGAATGTTTCCTGTCCCCATTGTGGTGCCCTGAAATGGATGCAGGAATCAAAAGGATTCTGCTGTGCAGAGGGGAAAATTCAGCTGCCTGAATTTGATCCACCACCAGCTGCTCTGGAAAACCTGTATGGAAATCCTCATTTCCTAAAGAATATCCGGGCCTACAACATGGTCTTTGCCTTTACATCACTGGGAGCTTCTGTGACAGAAAGGCTTCAAGTGGACCAAGACCTTGCAAATGGACGGAATGGTGTTTACACCTTCAGGATCCAGGGAACTGTTTGCCACAGGATGGGTGCATTACTCCCACCTGAGGGTTGTGCTCCAGCATTTGCCCAGATTTACATCCATGACACTGACATGGAGAATCTGGCTGACCGGAGATGCTCAATCATGGACCGGCTGGACAGGAGGTCTGTGCTGGAGATTGAGGCAATGCTGCAGAGTGTTAACCCATTTGTGGCACTCTTCAAGTCTGCTGGGATGCACCTGAGGCAAAATGAAGAGTTTAGCCTCAAGATCTTGGAGCATGTCAACACTGATCTTCGCAGATACAATAGGCCCACAGCAGATGAAGTGGCAGCCTTGATTGTTGATGGTGGTGCCCAAGAAGGGGGAAGAGACCTGATTCTGAGGCGCCAAGGAGGGGGCCTTTTAAGAATCTTTGAGACCTGGGCACAGTATGATCCCCTGCAGTACCCATTGTTATTTCCACATGGGGAATTGGGATGGTGTCCAGATGTCAAATATGCTAATAGTGCTGTGCGTTACAGAACATCAAGTGTTACTGCACGAGAGTACTATGCATACCGGCTGATGATACGGACATTAATTTCTCTCATCCTGAAAAGTGCAAGGCTGTTGCTGCAATATGTTGTAGACCAATATGCCAAAATTGAGGCTGCACGAATGAGATTTGTTAGAATCAAGCAACAGTTGCACCGAGTGGAGGTGCTGGAGGGAATCCAGGACATGACGTGGGATGACCACTCATTGGGACAAGTTGGTAGAGTGATACTCCCAGCAAATTTCACTGGCAGTGAGAGGTACATGAAGCAGCACTATTATGATGGCATGGCCATTGTCCGTAAGGTTGGCAAGCCTGATCTCTTCATAACAATCACTTGCAACCCAAGATGGACAGAGATTAAGGAGAATCTCTTGGCCAATCAGGCACCTTCAGACCGTCCAGATCTGATTGCCCGTGTCTTCAACCTCAAGCTCAGAGCAATCATGGAAGACATTAAGAAAAATGAGATTTTTGGGAAAGTGCTGGCATTCATGTATGTCATTGAATACCAGAAGAGGGGCCTCCCACATGCTCATCTATTGGTGAAATTGGCACAGGATTTCAGCCCAAGTTCAACCACAGACTACGACAAATTTGTCTGTGGTGAGATTCCTGATGCAGCTAAGAATCCTGATCTACGTGATGCTGTTGCCCAGCACATGATGCATGGGCCATGTGGAGCATTCAACAAAAATGCTCCATGCATGAAGGATGGAAAGTGTTCCAAATACTTCCCAAAAGGATTTCGGAATGAGACACAGACAGACCACAAGGGATATCCTCAGATGAGGCGTCGTGAGGATGGTCGTTCAGTGACCAAGAAAAATGTGGCACTTGATAATAGATGGGTAGTGGACTACAACCCATTCCTATTACTCAAGTACAACTGCCACATCAATGTTGAGATAGCTTCCACTATTGCATCAGTTAAATACCTGTACAAATATGTGTACAAGGGTGCAGATAGAGCAAGAGTGGCTATCACGAAGAATGAAGATGGGAATGTTGATGAGATCCAGCAATTTTTGGATGCAAGGTATGTGTCAAGTGTAGAGGCATGCTGGAGGATCTTTGACTTCCCCATCCAAGACAGATCCCACACAATCGTGCACCTTCAAGTTCACCTTGAAAAGATGCAATATGTGTCCTTCAGGCCAGATGAGAGCAGGGATGAAGTGCTTGAAAGAGGACAGCATACTATGCTCACAAGGTACTTTGAACTTTGTGCACAAGGGAATGAGGTGGCCAAGAGGATCCTGTATCAGGATGTTCCTCTCCACTTTGTATGGGTGCCAAGAGGGAAACTGTGGAAACCCAGGGAGCAAGGAGGTGCTCAGACCCTTGGGAGAATGGTCTCTTGCTCACCAATGGATATTGAGCGATATCACCTCAGGATGTTGCTGTGTTACATTCATGGACCTGAGGGATTCAAGCATATCCGCACAATTGGCGGTGTTGAATATGCTTCCTACAAGGATGCTGCAAGAGCTGCTGGCCTGCTTGCTGATGATACAGAGTGGATCAACTGCTTATCAGAGGCAGTGCAGTTCCAGATGCCTGTTCAGCTGTGGTACCTCTTCTCCACCATTTTGGTGTACTGCCAACCTTCTGATGTTCGTGCTTTATGGGATGCAAACATTGGTCCCATGTCAGAGGATTTTCAGCGCAGACACCACGTTGACAGCAACCATCCAATGATTGTTCTGCTAATACCATTTTGGTGTACTGCCAACCTTCTGATGTGCGTGCTTTATGGGATGCAAACATTGGTCCCATGTCAGAGGATTTTCAGCGCAGACACCAAGTTGACAGCAACCATCCAATGATTGTTCTGCTAACAGTGCAATCCATCAACAGCATCCTTTGCAGCAATAACAAATCATTGGCAAACTACCCTGCACTTCCCCAGTTGAGTGACTTTGACAATCTTCAACCAGAGCTGGGCATAAATTATGCCCTGGTGCATGAGATTTCATATGACCATCAACAACTACAGGGGATATGTGCAAATGCAAGCCTAATGACACCTGAGCAGCAATTAATCTTTGACAAGGTATGTCATGCTGCAACCAATGAAGCAAGCAGTCAGCGTGTCTTCTTCTTGGATGGACCTGGAGGATCTGGGAAATCATTTGTCCTTGGTCACATCATGGCTTCCTTGAGGCTTCAAGGGAAGATTGTCTTGGCAGTTGCATCCAGTGGGATAGCATCACTGCTTTTGCTTGGAGGGCGTACTGTCCACTCAAGGTTCAGACTTCCACTGAAACTCACAGAAACTTCTACCTGTGCAGTTTCAAAGCAGTGCCATCTTGCAGAGTTGCTGCTGAGGACTGATTTGATCATCTGGGATGAAGCCCCAATGGCACATAGATTTGCTTTGGAGGCCATTGACAGAACCCTACAAGACATAACAGGGGTTCAAGTTCCATTTGGTGGGAAAGTCATGTTGTTAACTGGTGACTTCCGCCAAATTCTTCCAGTAATTCCAAGAGGATCTGATGGACAAATTGTGGCTGCTTGCCTAAAGTACAAGACATAACAGGGGTTGAAGTTCCATTTGGTGGGAAAGTCATGTTGTTAACTGGTGACTTCCGCCAAATTCTTCCAGTAATTCCAAGAGGATCTGATGGACAAATTGTGGCTGCTTGCCTAAAGCGATCCAATCTTTGGCATCATTTCAAAATCCTCAAACTGGAGAAGAACTTGAGGCTTCAAACCTCTGAAGATCCTCTTGCTAATGAAGAAAATCTTCAATTTTCAAGATTTCTGTTGGAAGTTGGTGAAGGAAGACATGAAGTCAAACCTGAACTTGGGGCAAATTTCATGAAGCTCCCAAGAGACTTCATCCTCAAACCAGATGATGGAGAGACAAACTCTGATGCCATCATCAGGCATGTGTATGGTAACATCACAGAAAGGTACATGGATCAAGATTACTTCCATTCCAGAGCAATTCTTGCTCCACTCTTGAGTGATGTTAATGAAATCAACAGAAAAGTCATGAGCATGTTGCCTGGGATTGACCATGTTTATAGATCAATTGATGGTGTTGAAGAACATGAAGGGCAAGATGAAACTTTACATCAACCTGAAATCCTCAATGGCATTAACCCTTCTGGGATGCCCCCACACCTACTGACTCTGAGAGTGGGAGCTCCAATAATGTTGATGAGAAACATCAATGGAGACCAAGGTTTATGCAATGGTACCAGGCTACAAATTTGCCAGCTGACTAGGAATTGCATTGATGCAAAAATCTTGACTGGTGCCCACAAAGGAGAGAGGGTGTTTATTCCAAGGATAACCCTCATTAGTGATGATGAGCGGATGCCCTTTAAATTGAAGAGAAGGCAATTCCCTGTTCAAATTGCTTTTGCCATGACAATTAATAAGTCACAAGGGCAATCTGTGGAACACTTGGGCATTTACTTGTGTGAACCAGTGTTTTCACATGGGCACATGTATGTGGCACTATCAAGGTGCACATCCAAAGCAAAAATCAAAATTGTTTTGGGTAACTCTGCACATGAAGATGAGACAGGGGCCTACACAAAGAATATTGTGTTCAAGGAGGTCATTTAATGCCTCTCATAATGCCAATAAAAGGCCACAATACTTTTGAGCAAGATCTAGGATCTGATGTTCACCTCCTTGAGTACTGCATCTAGGACTGCCACGGTGTAGAGGACTTATTCCTTGAAAGGTGGCTCAAGTAAGTCTCACATGCTTGAGGGGTGTAAATTTCAGTGCCTGGTCACATTTGTTAACTCATTTGTTGACAATACTGCTCTGGAGATCTTCAAGGTAAAATCACAAGGTATGTATTGTAGAAAATGTGACTTTCTTTCAGAATTTGACCTTTTTTTAAACCCTCAACCTTCAGAAATCTGCTTGCTGTCAATTCTGGAGAAGAATTCTGTGGCTAATACATCCATTGGCAAATTTGGTCCACCTGTCCTCCATTTTTCATGTGTAAATTTCCAAAAATCTGCTTCACAATAAGGTTGGTTGGAAAGAAATTTAATAGTTTGCAGTGTTTTGATTTCATTTCATTCCATGTTCTAGATTTAAAAAAAAAACTGAGAATCAATGCAGCTGTTCAAGCTAAGTCAGACTGGAGTTAGTTCATCTCTTCACTCATCATGGATTCTTCAACACAACAAGGTTAGTTCTTGAAAAATTATCTTGAATTTCTAATTCACCTTCTTGAAAATGCATTATTACAGAACAAGTTCCCTGGGAAGATCTGGATCATGTCTGCTCTGCTACCTTATGAAAACAAGCTGTCTTGCAGACTGGAGTATCCTCATCTCTACTCCAATAAGGGAATCTTCAAATTTCAAAAGTTAGCTCCTGAAGAGAATGTCTTGATTTTTTAATTCAACTTTTTTGGAATCCATGATTTCAGAAAACATTCCTGCAAAGATCTGGATCATGTGCACTGCTACATAATGAAGTCAAGCTGTCCTTGAAAACTGGCGCACCAACATTCCTACTCTACTTCCAGAATCTTCAAAACTCCACAGGTTAGTTTTTGAGAAAAGTATTGTTATTTTTTGTCTAACCTTTTGGAGTATGCAATTTTAGAATTACAAGTCTCTTGGGAAGATATGAAGGTACTTTGTCACAAGAAGATCTTAGCCATCTTGCATGTTGAGGTTAGTTCTTGAAAGAAGAAAACATGTGGCTTTTAGTCTAACCTTCTGTCATTGTGTGGGTTTCAGAAATATGAGTGGCATGAGCAGACATGAATCACAAGTGAAGCCTGTGAAAACCATTGCCTGGATGGGATTTTAATCTCAGGCCACTAAGGATTATTCAAGGAAGAACAAGTTAGTTGTTTTGAAAATGATTACTTATATGTTCTAACAAACCCTATGCATTTCAAAAGGAATATCTGTTCTCTGGGGTCAGCTGCATGCTGAAATACTAGGAGGAAATAAGCTTGAGAATGTCTGCAACATAAATCTTCATGGATTCTGCTGATTTTATGAAGTCAAACTTTCAGAGGTTGGATTATGAATATGTTTTTCACTGTTTTGCAATCCTTATAGATTTGTTTGTGTTATGTGGGCTTTCAGATCCATATGGCACAAGAAGCTATGCAACCAAGGTAATGCAGTATGGCCACAGTTGGTCATTCAAGAGCAGATGGAATATGAAGCCAGCAACAATGAACTGGGTGGTTCCCAGTGATACCCTGGGCCCTATCCCTGCATAGGAAATGCCCATAATGCAGCAAATGAGCTGGGGGACTGGCAGCCTTAAATAAAAAAGTCACCATTAAATATGTACAAATGCATTTGTAATATTTTGATTCAATGTAAAAATAAACGGCACTGTTGCCTCACACCTTGCCCAGGTGTGGCTGGGCACCCCCAGCTTGTCTTACCTAATAAAGTTACTTGCCTATGTACGTTGGTAGACAGGAACGCAATCCCTCCCCACTTCTCCCTCTGCCTCCCTCCCACAGA
>CAJPEX010003172.1:0-31288 GCA_905338405.1 Notodromas monacha | reverse complement strand
ATAAAAAAATCGGCAAGAATTTCGGAGGCGCACAAAAATATGAAGTATCTTATGATGTATCCCCGGACAATTTCTCTCCGACTTGCAAATAACTGCGTGAAACTATAAAAAAATAACAAACTTTACGCAGTATCAGTTGGAAATTTTTCTGAATGTCGTCATTGTAAAAAAAAAAATTAACCAACACCGTTGGAAGAACTTCAGTAATTTTTCAAAATTTAGTAAGGAAGAATTAAATTTAAAACACAATTTGCAATTTCAACACACAAAATTGACATGAGGTAAAAAAAATAATTTTAAACCCAACATACACAACTCGAATTTTCTAGAGACTATCGTTTTGTTGACACAGGTGAGAAAAAAAAACAATAAAAGCGTAACTCGAGAGTTTTGAAAAAAAAAAATTAAATAATTTGACAAATGAATTCTTGACTCCAAGTTCAGCATCCTGTAACTGAGAAGCAATTCAAGGCCCAGAAAATCACTAATTAAAATTTTCTGAAATTATTCTCTCACTCCCAAAACAAAAGTACTGTATTTTGTTTCCCCAACTCGAATATTTTTTCGCTGAACCCTTCAAGTTGACGAAGAGGTTGGACTGTAAATAAAAATTATGTTGCTGTCCGCTTGACATTGATATACAGTAATTTTAAGGGTTCGAATCTTCGAAATAAACCCTGTAACACTCAGGAGATGTCGAGAAAACAAGAACGGGCCCTTTTCCATCACTCAACATTTCAGCACGCCAAAAGTTCAACTCACCAATCGTCCAACGTTTTGCCCAGTTTTCCCCATCGTCGAAAGATTCTGCAAAATAGATTTCCGCGGAACAGCCTGCAACAACTGCCAGAATAAAAATCGCAGCGATACTCCGCATTTTTCTCAATACCGTCGCTTAAGGAAACAATGGAATAATTTGCAATTCATTTACATTACATGCTATCAAAAGCTCGAAGAAATTCCATGGGTTCTCCGTGTGAAACGAAGAAACCTTCGTGTGGTTTTCCTCGGCGATTCATGAGGATATTTTCTCCAAATTGAAACTTGGGGCTGTTTTTGATCTGTGCAGGAAGTTTTGCTTGCCACGTCGAAGAAAACATTTTTGCAAGGCATCTGATTTTCGTCAGCCAAAGATTATTTTTATTTTTTCCTGTAAGACACGAAACATTTCCATAAGGATTCTTATTAATTTTCCCGAGAGGGAGATCGATTTTTGTCAATATTTCTGTAAATTCCGAAGCCCATGTTGAGGAGACAGTGGATGATAGAAGAGGCATTAATAACTTGAGAAGGAAGACCAAGGGTTTTCATGGAGGCGTTAAAATTTTCTCATTCTCAGTTTATTTGAACCACCTTAATTCAACTTTTTTAGTTCGAATTTAACAAGTGCAAAAAAATTGAAATGATGCAGCATTTCAACTTCTTCCAACAAGCAAAACATTCTGTAGAGATGTAGTGTTCAAAAACATGCACATGATCTTGTTAGTGTTCAAGCCCCACTTCAAAATGTATGTCTTTCTTAAAAAAAATAATTTTGAAAATAATGTTTCTCTATTTGAAAGAACAAATAGGTATGAATTAATAAGATTCAGAAGGAAAAACAGTTTTTCTTTCGCATGCAATACTTTTGCTTCCTTTTATGTTTTAAAACATATGACACTTTAACAAGGCAGGTTTAATGAAAGAAAAGTATGGTTTGTTGTACAATTTAATCCTAACCTTTTCTATAAATTTCTTCAGAGATACACTTGAAAATATGACAGGACTTGAGAATTACCTGTTTTAGAAGTGCTTTGCAGTATTCATAACCCATTTCCCACAAAAATTTTTGTCTAAAATGAGTTAGAAACCATGAATCTCAATGGAAAAGTTTTTAATTATAACAACATTTCCATTAGGACCCTGGAAGTTTTTTGTGAAGAGAATTTACTGTATAGTATTTCAGCATTGGCAAAGATGGAAAAGTATGGTTCTCAAGTGAAAAACATCACTGGGGTACTGCTCTGGATGATAGTAACTCACCTGGACAAACCCAATCAACTTCAAAGAGTACTTCGTGCTATTGCCATTCTTGGTTGAGTGGAACTCCAAACTGAGGAGGGACTGTGGCATGAGTAGCAATGATATTTTGCCTGAAAAAAGACCATGATCGATATTCAAAAATTCACACCTCACAAGAGAAAATCACTGATGAATCTGCAACATTTATTTAACTGTAAAGGCAGTATATGAATGTATACCTTCAAGAACTACACTGTGTTGATGTGGATGTTCATATTCCAAAGCTTTCTCAGCACTCCAAGGATCAGTCAAAGCCACCAAATAGACCCTAAGGTTGCTGTTCTTCCCGACCAAAGCAGTCACATTCCTCATCATTTCAAAAGTATGGCCACCATAGAGCCCAACACTATCAGAGATTTCTCTAAGCACACTTCCATTTTTTCCACCTCATAAAAACCACCTGGATAAAAAAAAATCGGGACATTTTAACAATTAGACACAACACAAGATATCAACAAAGACAAAAATTTTAGTGAATAAAACAAAAGAACACTATTTCAACACCCTGCAGTTTCCCTCTTTTTCCTGTTGGTCCGCGTTTCAGCTGGATCAAATCCTTGCTCAGTGGCTCCAAAAACGGCCCAATCCGGCGTAGGAGCCATGTAATCCTTCAAAAAAGATTGGAAACAAATTATGCAGGTCAGAAACTAACATGAATCAAAAACGGGAATATTTTGAAGGAAAAAGTGCTAGCTAAGTGATGCTTATTCTCAAGAAAAGCCTCTTATCAGAGAGTTCCCACAATAACTTACTACTTCATAGAATTTCCATATACAGTACAGTGGAATCTCATTACAACACATCTTATCTTGACAAATCATTGCTTAGAAAGAAAATTTTTTTAATGATTCCTGCAGAACAGCAACAATCTTTTTTGTTTTTTTAATTTCACAAGAATTCACTGATACAGCAGTCTTCTCCAGGTCCTAATGGCTTCTTTGTGAACAAATTTTGCTGTAGTACAAAAGTCATTCTTTTATCTGTGAATCAGGAATACATTTAAAATTACACCATTCTTATAAATTATAATTTGACACAGGAGAGCTGGTTGAAATGTACAGTATTGTCAATACTGTACATGTACAGTACATGAGTACAGTACTACAAAAATGAAACATTGAAAATAATTTTCAAGCACAGTACAGAAATCGATGTTTCTTTGAGTTCAAATTGATTCATCCAGAAGTTTTTCAAACACCACTTCGGAGTTTCAAGAAATTATGAAATTTAAAAATCACCCGAAAATGCTAAAATGTTACAGTTCCAAAAATTTTACAAGATTCTCAACAGGATTTTTCAGAGATCTCCAGTTAGTTCTTGAAAGAAATTTCACGGAAGAAATCTTACCTCAGAAGAAAATGCAAGTTTCCCGTCCGATTCATAGAAGCTCCTCATCAACTCGTGGAACTTCTCATAGTCAATCCATGTCATCCACTTCCCATCTCTGAAAAACTGCAATCGAAAAATATTTGTAGAATGAAATTATCTCGAACAACCATCAGAATCTCACCTTCTTGTGCGCAACAAGAACACAATTGGAATGCTCGTGTTCGCAGGCAATTTCATACTCCGGCAACTTCTCCACCAGACCTTTTACAAAGGTGACCACTTCTTCATGCCACGGCACATTCTCCATCGTCAGAGCAGAATTTTTAGACGTTCCGCAATAAGTAACGCCTTTGATTTCAATGAAATCCGGATTTCCGAGTGCCACGAGATTCACGTAACCATCGATCTCTTCCGCATTCCACGACTTGACGAGCGTTAATCTGTAAACTGTGCGTTGTTTCTGCAAAGAAAAAGAAACCTAAAATATACACATGTCCGAATACAAGCACAGCAGTGAATGTTTTACAGAGGAGTACGGTACATGAATAATCCGCAGGAAAAAAATCGACTTGATTGTTGAATCTTTGCTTTTTGAAACCGACAATTCTATAAAAAAGATGGCAAATATTTAATTGAATACGACGAAATCCACAGAATGATTTATTGTGTGTCCACCAAGACGACGCCTTTCTGAACTGAAATTTTTTCAAACTTCGGAAAGGAAATGTGGTTATTACACAAGTAATAATTAAAGAGTAATTTCTTCGGAAGAATCATTAAAAAATTTAATAAAGCAAATATTATCATACTCCTGCGACTTCAGACCACAATAGGCAAGGACTTGAAAAAAAAAACCATATTGGCCGAAAAGATGCGAAATTAAAAAATACTGTATTTACCCTAAACATGTATGAAAAAATAAATTCAATCACCAACAGGTTTTCTTACTTTTGCTGTAAACTGACAGGTTGTCAATTTGACAAGATTTTTCCTCATGTGAAACACACGGACTTCTCTTCAATACAGTACAGTATCTCAAATTTAGAACATCACAATTTTATAGTGAAGCTTACGTTCTTTACCTGAGGTATTGAGGAAATCAGCACTTTTCGGCAGGTTTCAGGGCTGCTGCAAACATTATCGTCATTACAATATAAAAGTTCAGTAAAAAATGCATTCGATACCGAAACAGCCCAACAAAAATAAAGTTGAAAAACTAGATTGATCCTGCAGTGAAATTCTTGTCTGACTCATCATCTTCCGATTCGATTTATTCCATGCATGCCTCACACGTGTGCATAAATGAATTTTGCGGGACCTGTGCAACATTCGGTACCGTAAATGCTATACAATTATAAAACTACTGGAGGAGATTTGATATAATTCCCAACCTTGTCCTTCAATGCTTTCAAGCTGTTGAGGAAGCGATCCCAGAAATCTCGGAAAAGTGGGCGATCGATACGCTTCAGCTCCTGCTTTGTACTGGCGTCCACGCTGACGTAAAGTTGCGTAACTGGGCTCACTGATCTGAAATAACCATTGAATAAAATAAATAATAAATCGCAAGACTTAAATTTCTCTGCCTAAATTTAGGATTTAATATTCAGCTATTTTTTGCTCAAATATTCAATTTAATTTTTAGATTTCAATATTTAATCACATTTCTGGGCTTCAATATTGTATATATGTTTTTTAAATGAGAAAATGTCAAATTTTAATATTCAAATGACTTCATAATTTTTACACAGAATGCTGAAGTTGAGGCAAGGTTGAAAGAAAACCAGAACAGTTCCCATTACAATGGAAATTTCAGGTAGAAAATACATTCGATGCTAGGGACTAAACTACAGTTCACCAGTGAGATTTTTGACTCAAAGAGTAACTTCAAGTTAGCAAAGGATCAACAGTACCAACCTAATGGCATCCGGAAACTGGGCATTGGTGACCAGAAACGACGAGATGCCCTTGCTGTGGAGCAAGCGCAAATACTTGTCAATTTCCGGATACATGATGGGCTCTCCAACCAGTGACAAGGCGCAATGCTTGGGACTCATGCCTTCCTGGAACCGGTCCACAATCACTCCAGGCACTCCCTTGAACTCGTTGATCATCTTGGCGTGTTTCTCCAGGGCTTCCGACAAGATCATGTCCGGCGGGTCCATGGCCCATTTCCACTCGGTGCCCACGGGGTTCGTCTGGTGTCTCCAGCAAAAAACGCACTTGTTGGCACACGCCAAACTCGGAGTCGTTTCCATGCATCGGTGACTTTCTATCCCGTAGAAAGTGTGCTTGTAACAGCCTCCACGACCTCGCAACATCGACTGAAAATTGTTCGAAAAAAAAAAAATATTATAAATTCAAACTTAAGAAATCGGTGAGGCGCAAAAATTGTGGAAGTCTTCGGATTCCATCAATACAGAAACAATAAGAAGTACTCCCAGTATTAGGCAAAAAAATATTGTTAGGGGTAACGATTTTGTCATGCGAGTCAATTTCTTCGACTTGAAAAATATTGAATACGAAACTTTCGTTTTTTAAAGCGGGGAAACCAGCTCTATAATGAAAAATTCTTCAAAACGGAATTTCACCTCGGCAAGAAATTATTCGTTGAGACTCAGCATTTTACACCTCATTGACTCGAAAAAATTATAAAGATGCTTTTTTAATTCAAATTTTACCTTAGTCCATCTGCATAATTTGACACCAGAGTGCGTTCCAATCAATTTGTATCCCTGTTTAGTCAGTGCCTGTCTCAACGCCGGCGTGATCATTTCTTTCGACTCTTGATCCATTTTCTGTTCCTTCGACTTCTTCAACAACTCCATAATATTCCCCAAGTCTTCGAGGTCTTGAAGAGCAGATCCTTCATCCTCTTGTTCATCAGCAGAAGAATCCACGACCTCAACAACCTTCTCTTCCTCATTACACCCACACTTTTTGTCCTTCGATTCTCTGTCCGGGAACAGTTTCTTGATCACGTTTCCGGTCCATTTGTCAAAGTCTTGTTCGGCATTAGCTTTGCTCAGATCGTGAAACATAGTAGAAACTAGACGAGACGCGCCGAGTTCTTCAAAACTCGAAGAAAGCCATTTGGCTACAACGCAAAATCGGTCTTCTCCGTATGCGGAATCACCGAGTCCAAAAACGGCGAACTGGAAATTGGCAAGCAAAGATTTCGACACGCGGAAATCTTGAGCAGCATCGCGGATCCATTTGCAAAACCAGGCCGCGGTTTCCGGAGGTTCATTTTCTTCGTACGTCGGGATGACGAACAGGCAAACGCGAGTTTTGTCTTGCTAAAAATTGAAAGACAGAGGGCATGATGATGAATGTGAGAAAAATGATATGAAAAGTAGCCTTTCTTTTGTCTTACAAGTAATGATAGGGTTTCCGGGTCGTGATCCTTCATGTTGATCAAGCTGACTTCCACTCCAAGGGCACCGACTCTTTCCACCAATTGCTCCGCAAATTTCTAGAAATAAATGCAGAATAATGCGAAACAAATTTTAAAGACAGAAGTATGCTGTATGCATTCGAGAACTCAGAAGAGCGAGAATTGAGCTACAATTTTTAGCTTAAAGCGCAAAAAGGCCTCATTCGATTTGCACATCCAATGTCCCTCACTGCATATTCCACATCCATTTCCGAATGCATAACAAATTTCGCATGCATTATAATCAAAATATCATTAAATCTGTAAGGTCATGTCAAAATAGGCAAGTTTAGACCGTTCTTAATTGCTGTGACATCTGTCCAACATTACGGGAAGTAAGTTTGTCCAGTACGTGAAACATAAGGAATTACATGAAGATGTCACCTCAAAGGAAGCTTTGCAGATGCAGGTGGTGCCGCACAATTTGACCCCAATCCGTTGCCAGGTAAGTGTCAAATTGTGAAGCAGTTGAACTGCAAGACAATGTCAAATTTGATGTTTTCTACATCAAATTTGACACTTCAAGTCTCTCTGCAGGTCAAATTGTGGGGCATGAGGTTGAATTGTAAGTCAATGTCCCTGCAAATTTGACCATCCAATTGCAGGACGTTGAATTGCAAGGTACCACCTGTATACACATGAACTCTCTTCACAGCAAAACTCAAGAAAACGTAAAAAAAAAATTCGTTGTAGAGAACCCCTATAATTTGGGTGGAGTAGCCTTTTGGAAATTTGTTGTTGAGAAAGTCCGCATGTATTTCCTTCTCCCCAATTCTGTACTGACCTCTCAGCTTTCTAAACGGAGGAAAAAGTTATTTCTTAAATAAATAAAATATTTCAAGGTATTTCTCAAATTCAAAAACGTTTCGAGGTAGCCAAGCGAAAAAATGGCACCAAAAAGTGTTCCTTTAATGCTGAGCTTTTTGTTTTAACTTTAGAAGAGGAACTTTTCCTTTTGATTAATCAAATTTCCTAAAACTAAATAAAAATTTTCCGAAGAATTTGGGTTTATGTCAGATGAAAAGGTATGTCTTGAAAATTGAGCCTTGAAAATGAAATTCGGAGGCTTGATTACATAAGGATTAGTAGCATTATTTACCTCAGCAGTTCCACTTTCAGTTCCATAGAACACTTGGACTTCAGAGACTTCACCCATCACATCATGAGTTTTCTCCTTGTTAGAGCAGCAACCACCTCCTGAACAACATTTCTTCGTTTTACTTGCTTTGACTTCATCCTTTTCTGCTTCCAGCAGCTGTTCTTTTTTTGGTACTTGCAGTGGTTCTTCTTTCGGTACTTGCACCAATTCGGGGGCTTCGATTTTCACCTCTTTACGGCTTCGAACAAAAGACACAACGACTAAAATGAGGGCTATGAGAAACGGGGTCCAACCCGTTGCGAACACCCAACTCACAGCCAACATCCTTTACGAAAAAAGGAGAGATTATTTCATGCATGAATAAATTCAAACACACATAGAAAAAATATAGGAATCGATGAATGCTCGGTTGGAAGGATGGAAAATCAAGAGGAGAATTCAAGAATAACGGTATCACGAAAAATTATCTTGAAACAAAGTCAGCCATAAAGGGTTGATTCAAAAGTTCTGATGAGACTTGTGGTCAAGTTATTTTCAGATTTGTGAACAAATATGCACTTAAATGAGCGGTGTACTTCTTTTTTTGCATAGATTTCCAGGAAAAAATGCTGGGTACTCGAAGAACATCAAATATGTTACTTCACTCTTTTGACAAAAGTTCGCTTTTTCACACCTTTCCAACCGAGTCCCACTCAGCAAAAAAAATATTTCGTTCAAACAATATTTTCAGGTCATTTTTCGAAGTCCGCATTTGAAACAAAAAATAACAGACCGGAAAAAAATGCGAATAAAATGAAAGCAAAATCCTGAATGTTTCGACTAGACAACAAACGCGAAATGCCGACCAAAGAAGTCCTAAGACATCGTGAACAACGTAATCGTCGCCCAAAAACATTTATTACGAATAACAAACTCGGCAAAAATAGGAATTTTCGTCTCTGGAAGAGCCAGGCAAACATAAAAAATACACAGTCATCATTGATGAGCTTCCATAACGTAAAGCTCAGCAAAATTTCTTGAAAGACTTGCAAACTAAATTTACTTCCGTCAATTTAAAAAAAAAAGAAAACCCACCACATAATCACTAAAAAGAAATCGTAACGAAGGAAGCTTCTCAAAAGTTACCCAAAGCCTCGTCACATGATTCCATAAACAGATCAATACATTCAATGACAATTAACATATTATTTTCAATACTTGTCACACGTTTTCTGGTCATCCGAATGTGCGCACTAATATTGTACTGTACTAACCAAATACACGTTAACGAGCAGAGCATCTTCACGAAAAAGCAAATCCGAGTAAAAAACCCTTCTTAAATTCTGCGTGAAATGAAAATTATGCCACACATCGAAGCATATTTACCCAATTTTTTCAATTTCTAGGATATGACGCAAGTTCCCCACATCAAACAATGCATTATTTTGGTGAAAAATCTTTTTTTTTTTTACTAAAAACTGAAGAAAAACATTTGAAAATTATCAACTTCAACTATGTTTTTCAAAAAGGTTGTTATCTCATCGAAGTAACGTAAGATAAATTTCGGAAATTTTTACCGATTTAAAAAACTCTGATATGTAGATTTAAAAAAACCACATCATCCAAGAAACATAACTCTGAAACAGCCGTTCGCAAAAAAAGACAGCCTGAATACTAAGTACCAGCACTGAGTATTCAACAGCAAAAATAACCTTGAAATGAAGTATGTTAGCATGAAGCAGATGAAAAGTAACATATTTCACAGCGCCCATTTTGTCATGAATGTTTCAAGAGATCCCTCTCTACACCAAATGCCAATGAAAAACGTTGTGGCTTCTCAATTCCATCTTAAACATAATTCTATGCCCGCAGTTTGGAGAAAAGTTGAAATCTCCTTGTTTAGAGGCGGGCAAAAACAATCAATTTAGCACAAAATAAGTTATTTCGAAAAGATTCGTGAAACGATTCAAGTTTTCTCGCTTTTCCGCCATATTCTTGGTGGTTCTTCGCCGTCTATGGGATGTCTTTGTCTTGCAAATTGCACAATTGGCAAAGAAACAAAATAAATACCTGGCCAAGAGGAAACAAACGAAAACAACATTTCAAAGTCCAGTTTTCTGCTTTTTCCGCGGCAAGAGCGGAACAATCACGTCTTTCCTGTCAGGGTCTTCGATGCGTGGATGTTTCAGTCTGTAGTGTTCCTTGTCACACTCGCACCACGGAGTCTCGGTTTTATTGCACTTGAGTAGAATGTTCAAAACAGCGACAGGGATGCCATCTATCGTCACTTCCGGCCTGGAGTGCACTTCGTACTTGGTGGTGTTCAGTCCCGTTTGTCGGTCGCGTTTCCGGGTCACTTCGTACTGATTGAAACAGGTTCCGTAATCGCGGGCCCCGGTATGAATATGCCTGGAATTTAAAAAAAATAACAAAAGCATTATTATCAGGCGTTAGTCGGGACATGTCCGAATCACATCAATGGATATTTTAAGGGAGTGAAGAACAACTTGGTATTGATACGGAGGCATAGAATGTAAATTCAAGAAAAATCATGCATCAATCTAATGAAGCTGTCAATTGAATTTAAAAATTATATATACACAATTTTTTCCTGAACGGAAAACAACTTCAAATTTGGTTCTTTCCCCTTGAATATATTTGAAGATCATCGCTGATTATCTCAATCTGGCTATTCCCGACAGTGAAGAACGATCTGGATTAATTTTGAGGACAGGGAGAGCTTCATTTCCGTCATCGAAGAGCAGCCTAATCAACTAACAGAATTCGATTTTCGGCACTGTTTTGATCGTTGGATTCGTCGCTTGAAAAAATATTGCATTGAAATCGGGGGAGAGTATGTTGAACAGCACTGAGATTTTTTTTCAAATGATGGGCCTATGCGAGTAAAGAAAAAAAAATTCCATTGTTGAAACTCCGTTGAATCTATTTCATAAAGTCTCAAAGCTCATGACCCAACTCTCACATCTTTAAAAAAAAATCTTGCCGTTGATACTGAAAAAATGCATCGAAAATTGATTCTTTCTCCAACCTGAAGGTGTCATTCCGATGCGTCTTCAGGCCCTCAGTCTTGCCAATGACGAGCCCAGCCTCAACCAACCGGGCTCGGAATTCATCATCCTCCAGACCCCAGCCCCAGTACCTATTGCTCATCCCGTTGACCCCGGCGTAATGATCCCGCTTCAGCAACAGGATCCCACCAGTAAACGTGGGATAATCGTACTTGGGATGGTACTCGGGCGACGCCACGTGGAAGGGCCCGTGTTCCGGGAACCCGTAAGATAAGTCCGGGTTCAGCGGAAGTAAATCCACGTCGTGCAGGGCAAAGTAGGTGCAACTCGGCGGAGCTTCTCTGAAGCCAACGTTGAGCAAAAAGGCCCGGTTGAACCTGGACAGCAAAATAAAAGTGGTTCAACTCGTTCCAATTCAGAAACTAGACCGAATACAAAATGTGGCACATGATATTGTTGAAGTCTCAGCAGGACAATAAGAGTTGAAGGTAATTTTGGATCAGTAAGGTAAAGCTTTTGTAAAGCGTAAGCTTCACATCTCAGAATGAAGGAAAATAATCAGCCTTTTCCTTTTATAGCTAACACATAAAGATACACTTTATTCGAGATCAGCATATTTATAACCTTTCTTAATAATCGCAATTTCCCCCTGAAAAAATGTTTTCAAGATCAATTGCACCTTTTTTCACGGCCAGGAAATTGTGAACCTAAGATTAAATTAATTCTCAGAGCTTTTATTTTTATTGCTAACGTATAAGAAACAAATTTTGACACGTTGAATTATCATCATTTTTTAAATGCCTGCACTTATTGGACAAGTTATGTAAAAGTACGGCGATTTGATATTGGCAAAAAGGGACTTGAAATTTGACAAACCTGAAATTGTCAATTTGGTTGATGACGACGAAGCGATGCTGAATTTTCTGAGCCCTCAGGAACTTGTTCATGTGCGGCACAAAGACCGTCAACTGCGTGAACCGGTCCCGGAAAGGGATCAAGATGCACAACAGGTGCTTCGGGAGACGAGGGGTTGCGATTTCCGGATGCGAACTTCCGGCATTGGCAATGTCGTCTAAAGCTAACACGATTTTCAGGATGACGTAGAAAAAGGCGGCGCAGAACACAGTCACAACAATCAGCTGTCGCGTTCGGAGCGAGGAGAACCTCCTGTAACGAAACATTTGTAAAAACAACAAAAATTACCTTGAGTTCTTGAAGTTTTATTTTCACATTTTGAAACCCAGAATATTTTACACGTGATTATTATAAAGTCTGGTCGTTTTGGTCTGAAACTTTTAAAAAACAATTGTGAGAGACGTACAATTTTAAAAAATAAATGAAGTTGCTTCCTTCTCAAAATTTCAGAAGTTTCTTCAAATCGAAAATTTCCTCATAAATCCCCAAAAAAATGTTTCATTAAGCCCGTTTTCCAATCCGATGGCTGAAAAGAGGTGTTCTCTTCATTAAAGCCGTAAAATGAAAAAAAGAAGACTCAGAATTTTAAAATACAGTCGAACCTCTTCAAATCGAATTTCAAGGGACTAGCCAAAAAAAATTCGAGCTAAAAAAAAGTTTCAAATTGGGGAAACAAGCGATTTTTTTTGAAATTTTAATTGGTGATATTCTGGGCCTTGAATTTACTCTTGCTTGAGTTGACAGGGTGATGAACTTGGAGGCAAGGGTAATCAGTCTTTCACTTCCTTTCAAAACATATCAAGTTACATTTGCATTGCTTTTCTCTTTCCTGCGTCAATAAAATAAAAGCCAAAAATCCTCAGTAAAATTAGAGTCATGGAGGTTTGACGGGGAAATCTTTATACAGTAGATATGGACGTTTTCAAAATTTCAATGCATTTATTCTCAGGGGATTCAGACAGGGCCTGTACTTCATTTCAATAGCCACAAAAATTTTTTTTCTTAATCTTCCTCCAAAAAAATAAAATAAATTCGCCAAGCCCTTCTTTAATCCCAGAAATGAAAAGAAGACTTCTCTTCATTTAAGCCCTGAAAAAAATAACAGAATGCGGAAAATTGCGAAATATTTCAAAATTAAATTTCTTCGCAGGATAGTCATGTTTGTTCATAAGTCCGAAATCACAAAAATATGCAAGACCTGAAACAGTACCTGATCAGAGTTGACATCCGTGGTAACGGCATCAGGTTCGCTTCGACCGCAACAGCTTCGAATCACATCAACTTTCAATCATGTTTCAAACATCACGCAAATAAGTCTATAAAAATTCCAAACAAATGAAATCATCGACTCCCTTCTCGACGCTCCATTTTCAAAAAATAATTCCTCGCCGAAATACACTTGAATGCGAGAAAAATCCATCATCACAACATTAACACACACACACAGCCGCGTCTTTTGAAACCCTCATTGTTGGCAAGCAACATCTCGACCACAGCATGAGACGAAAATCTCACGCATACGCAGTTGTGCCAACGATGCACATGCAGTACTGTAGTACCCCACTATGGCAAGTTGTCCGCCAAGCAATCAAAACATCGATTCCATCACTTGCATGCTGCATTTCACTCAATTTTGTCGCCGAAAACACCACTTCACTAGCCAGACAAAATCATACGTTCAAACACGCAGAAGTCCCGTCTTCATCGCGCGACGACACTGATTAGAAAAATGAAAAACTTTCACGTTTGTAAGAATACTGGGTGTAAAAATACTGTTGAACCTCTTCAAGTCGAATTTCAAGGGACCATCACAAAAATTCAAGTTAGGGAGGCTTTGGGTATGAGAAACAAGCAGCTTTTGTTGCGGGAACATAGAATTGCAGGAAATTGTAAATGCTAACACAAGGGTCCTAACAGAAGTTCTTTGAATAGAAATTGAAATGGCATCTAATTGAGCTGAAAAACAATTATTCTTTAGAAACATATTCTTTGGCACAAGAAAAAAAGCAGCGCTGTTTGACACTTTTTTTTCAATTTTTTGCAAGGTTCATCCTGGCAGAGTTCTGCTCTCCACTCTAAAGATGAGGTGCCATTCCTGCAGATTTTGTTTGTTTAGCTCAGCTTTACCCTAAGAATTCTTGAAATCAACAAAATCTGCTTGTTGATTTCAAGAATTCTCAGAGGACTCTGCCAGGGTGAATTTTGCAAAACATTCAAAAAAAATGTGTCAAACAGGGCTGATTTTTTTTTTGTGCGAAAAAATATATTTTCCCTAAAGAATAATTGTTTTTCAGCTCAATAATATGCCATTTCAATTTCTATTCCAAGACCTTTTGTTAGACTCCTAGTATTCTGGGCCTGAAATTGCTTCTTTAATGAGTTGACAGGGTGCTGAACTTGGAGGCAGGGCTTCATTTGCCCAATTACCATATTTACTCAAGTACCATGCACCACTGAGTAAGCCGCACACCCCCATTTTTTTTTGCAAGAAATTTGTCTGTGAACATATCCCTATGTAAGACACACACCCCAGCTTTTTTTTCTTCTGAGATTCAAGAATTGTGAAAATTTTGTGTGGATCTGTTTTCCCCTGTTGACATTTCATTTTTCCTGCTTTTAACTGCCTTCAGCTACCTCAATTAAAGAAATATCTTCTGTTTCCTTTACTTCCAGTTGCATCTTCAACTGATTCCTAGAACTGATATACCTTCAACCCTTATTCCCCATGAACAAGACTTGGCGCCACGCATTTCCTCTTGATTTTTTTAATGTACCTGTATACAATGCGCAGGATCTTCAAAAAGTTTTCCTCAAAAATTGTATCTCCTGGTACCACACACACCCTTTCTTCTGCTTCAAATTCTGGAAAAAGTTGCGCATAAATATGGTACCATAGTCTTTCACATCCTTTCAAAACACATGAATTTACTTTTTTATTGATTTTCTCTTTCCTGTGTCAAAAAATACTGCAATATCCAAAAGGCTTCAGAAAATTTGGGTTACAAAGGTTGGAGAGAAAAAGCCTTCGCGTTGGAGAGGTTTCTAATTCATTGTTTCAAAATAAAAAAATTCAACAAGGGAGATTCGAGTTAACGAGGTTCAACTGTATGAGACAGAAAGGCTCACGAATAAGCAGTTGTGCCAACGATACACATTGTTCCCAAAACGGCAAGTTGTCCGCGCAAAGGCACGTAACTGCTGTAGAAAAACGCTGTCGCTGCACACACCGCCTTCGCGAAAAATATAAACAAGGATTATTTCGTGGGAAAAAATCCCCCCCCCCCCCAATAAAAAAAAACACATTCCAATACTGTACAGTACTGTAAAGGAATTTTTCGCGTCACACCATCGACGGATACAGTGAAAAAATGGATGAATACAGCCACTCAATTCATGATGTTCCCGTCAGAATTGATCCGAGCCGATTAATCGAGGTCACGAGGGTTGTCCCAGTTGGACGCGGCCTCTGATATTTCTAGAGAATATTTTAACATAGCCCATGATGTTCTTGAATTTTTGCATTTTATATCGACATCGACATTTATTTCGACATTTATATTTTTGAATTTTATATATAAAAAATTATATATATTTTTATTATTTCTTCCAAATTTGAAAAATATTCCAGAACTTCGGAACATCATGGGCTACGTCAGCAGTGTCAAAACAATATTTTTTTCACTATCACATCTACTATAGAAATATCACAGGTCGCGTCCGAATGGGGCAAACCTCGTATTTGTCAAAGATGAGTGAAAGAAGATTGCACGGTGATTTAAAAGAGCTCCAAATTTTAGGCAATTAATAACAGAAGTGTCCTTGAATAAACCATGCATTCAAATTTGGTTCTTTTCCCTTGAAAATCGGACGATTTGACGAACGGAAACTTTAAACAAAAAAAAGTGTGCCGTTACATCTTTGATATTTCTTGAAATGGGAAATTTTCTAATATTTCCAGAAAAATTTGAGAATTTCATTTTTCAAAGTTGAACAAATTGAGCCACCGGTATTTCTACGGACAAAAGTTACAACATATCTTATTACAAATTTACTTTAATTAGTGACACAAAACTATTTTTAGGGTTTTATTCCCATCAGCTGTGTAAACAGCCATTTGTGTGCTAATTTTTTTTTTCTTGGACTCCTCATGCCAAAAGATCAGATCATGTGTAATTTTTCTTCTGCGCAGTTAATTTCCGCCTCTCCAAGAGTAAATTTTTTTTTCAATTTTTGGAGGACTTTTTCCAATTATTTTCCACAGAGAGATGGGATTGCAAAATTCCCCTTCAATTTTTTTAAGGAAAATCTTATCAAGGGTGATTCGACAAGCAGACATTCTGACGTGCGGACACAGCCCAAGGCATAATTACGTCCGCATCTCGGAACCAGACAATTAATTAGTCCTGTACATCGATACACGAATTAATTTCCATCATTTCTTCAAGCGTCGGTCGATATCCGAATTTAATTTTTAAATTGACTAAATACTTTCGCTGGTAGGTTTTCCTTGTTCTCGAGATTGGAACGCGCCGAGTTATTTTTCATTTTTAATAAAAAGACGAAAAACATCAAACCTGAAAGAAAACGGCTACTGCGAAGCTTTCGGCGCTCTTTTCAGCAAACAACGTGCTCACAGTCGCGTATAACTGCGTGAGATAAGTCGTATCCCCGATTCCCAACATGAAGCTACACAACAATGCCAACCAAATCCTACGAAAGACATATTTTGAAAATGGTCCAAATTTTTTTTGTAACTCGACAGAAACATCCACGCCGAGAATAAATATCCAAAGTTTTAGAATCAATCGAAAGAAATTTTCATCAGAGCAAGTAAGCGAAACCTATTAAAATCTAACCTGCTTTCAATCAATGCTTCATCACTCGTGGTTTCAAAAACTGCTCGATTCGGAATATTGATGAAAATCAGCACGAAAGCGCACAAGTGACACGCAGCTGCACAAATTACTATGGGGGTCCTTCCGAATTCTGGACTTCCTTCTCCACCTCCTCCTCCGAGTTTTCTCATCAACAAACTCAGTAAGCTTCCTAATTTTTTGAAAAAACCAAACAAAATTAATTTTTTCCCACAAAAGAATATAAGTTCTGAATCGAAAATAAAAATGTAATCACATTCTTGAATTTCTTAACGTTCATTTATCTTATTTCAGATTATGATTATGATTATTTCAGATTATGACCACCTCAATTCAATCAGATTCCCCCACGGGAAGAAAACGCTAATTTTTTTTTTCATATTGTTGAACATACTCTATTCTCTTAGTACATTTGATTTGTGACCATCTCAATTCATTTAAATTATGACCATTGCGATTTTTCCAACCAGATTACATCATGAGAAGGGAAAGTATAACATTTTAGAATTTTCAATAATTCTTCAAGTCAATTTAATTCTATTTAAATTATGACCACCTCATTTTTCCCCAAATTGTGACCATACCAATTCATCAAACCAGATTCCTTTACAAGGAGGAAAATAAAAAAAATCTTCTCATTTTAAAATACATTTTCAAAATCCACCTAATTTATTGGAATTACGACCATTTCAATTAATTTAATTTATGGCCTTCTCAATTACTTATTAAAAATACTGTACGTCCACCTCAATTCATTCAATCAAATTTAATTGAGGGACGGAAAATAACTTTTTAAAATTTTCGAATACATTTTTCAAGTCAATTCAAATCAGTTGAAGTTTGACCCTCTCAATTTGCTAAAAAAAATGATCAACTCCATTAGAAGACGTAAAAGACGAAACACTTCAAAAATATTAATTTACAGGGAGATTTTCAAACACTACACTCACTACAGCATTGAACAAAATGCGCTTGAAATAAAATCGATCACTGTGCATAAATTTCGACACCATCTGGACCCAAAACTTGTCGCATAGCGCAATAATGACGGCTTGAATTTCGGGCATCAATTCAATTACCGAATTAAATTCCGCTGAATTAATGAATTCAATCATCAAGTACCACTTATTTGTCCACAGCCGATCAATATTCCGGAAACGCCAACATAAAAGTAACGATCCGAACCAAACTTTTCCGTGAACCCAATCGCTGCACTGTAAACACCTCCGTAAAACGTCAAATGAATCCCGGTATACGCAAATGTCGTACACAGCAAAAGCATCTTCACGGACCCCAACAAAGAAACTGCCGAGAAAAAGGCAGATAAAGCTCCTCTTTTCCGACTCGTTTCAATTTCTCCCTTCTCCTTTTCTGGTTTATTTTCCGGGATCCTTTCGTCGATTTCACTTCTTCGTTCTGGGTTCGTTTCTCCTTCCTCCGTATTTCCTTGTTGTTCTTCCGGGATCCCTTCATCACTCTCAGGCTTTGTTTCCTCGGGCCCTTTCGTGGACCAGGATATTTTTTTGGGATTTTTTGATAAGCGTATGCAAATGGGTTTCTCAAAAGTCTTGCGAAAAACGACTGAAAATATTCTGTTCATTAAGCATAATTATTCTTTTGGCATTTTTGCAGAAAAACATTACTGTGAGGTCATTCTGCGCAGGAGAGCATCCGAAAGAATTTAATTCGCGTGCCAAAAAAAAATCGCGCATTCGCTTATTCCTGTGAACATCATTTAAAATTCTTCCAAAATCCAAGAAAAAAGGTCTCAGACTTATTTTCAAATAGAATTCGTTCAAGCATGAAAATGGACTCAACAGATTCCATCATGAGAAGGAAATAAAAATGCTTTCAAATGTACATTTTTTCGAGTTCATCTTGAATTCTTCAAATTATGATCCGAGAAGGCAGCTGTTGAAGAGGAAAATTGAAAATTCCTGAACACTTTACGCAAATTCTCGAGGGAAACATCCCAGCTTTAATCGGAAAGTCATTGCCCAAAAAGTATCAATAAAATACATCTGACTTTTCCAAGTTCTCTCAAACGATTTTTGAATTTCCCTAAAAATATTTTTTCAAATTACTTTTTCAGGCTCCTTACGTAATAGGCAGAAACAAAATCAACCATCAACAGGATGCAAATTTCGTCGGTGACTCGCACGACTTTTGAGAAAATCACTGCGATATTTTCGCAGATCCGAAAATTGGCAAACCTGGGGCTTGTTCCGGGATCGCTAGTGGTTGGCGCAATAAGCAAAGTAAAATGAAGCCGACGGTTTCTATTCCCAATAGAATCAGAAAAACCCGGGTGCGAATTCCTTTTTCAATCACGGTTGCCCCACGAAACTGGAAGGTCACCAAGGTGTTCCCAAAGAGCAAACTAAAATTTGAAACCTCACGATTAAAGGCAAGCCATGCGTGAATGTTTTTCAAACTTTTCAACTTGGAAAACTGATTAAAAGTCAATTTCCAGGATTTATACACGAGAAAGAAAGAATACAATTGTAAAAAAAAAGATATCAAGATCGAAGAAAGAGGGGAAAAGTATCAAAAACGTTCAGAAATACTTTTCCGAATTTTTTTTAAAAGGCTCCATTTTCAATTAAAAATTCACTAAAGTTTATAAACTTTTTTTCAAACCCTAACCTCACAGGGCATTTGTAAATCCATGAAAATTCACTTATTTCAATGGATTTCTCAGTTCCTTTTCATAAAATTTCAAAATCTTGATCCTGGGGCACGTACTAATAATCGGAATTTTTCGAAAATGTATCACGATGTGAAAAACATAATATTCTGCTCTAAACAACAACTCGTCTTGAATTTTTAATCTCGCTTGAAAAATGTTCATCACAGATTGAAATGAGTTAAAACCTCTAGCCGAAACTGGAAAGTTTTCACTTATGCAGTGTCTTGAAAAAAATCTGAAAAAAATACTCAGCCCCATAAAACATCATCGGGAAGAATCACGAAAATATTTCACATTTTCAACGAAGTTAGCAATATTCAACCCCGTGCGGAACTCGGACAACCCTCGTTAATCCATTTGTTGGGAAAATGAGGCTCCTCGTCCAAATGCTCTGTAATTAAACGTAAAAACGGCCGTAGATCCACAGATTATACAGTTTGGTGAAATCTCACTACAACAAACTTTTGGGGACTTCATAAAATGTTTTCTATATGACTTGAAGACAATTTTCACTTCAAACCTGTCTATGATCAATAAGATCTTGCTTCTCTGGCATTCTCAGATTTTTCATTGTTCTTTTAAAAGGTAAGTGATCTTCTGAAAAAACGGAGTCCCAGTCCAGCGTAGCGTTAGACTGGGACATGTTAGCTTTAGCCAAGGTTGGTTCTCTTTAACGTGATATGACAGTCACGAGTAGTTACGAGGCTCATCGGTGTTTGGAGTCAGAAGTCTTGAAGCTGTAAAAACGCTTTGGGCAGGAGATTCCTTTCCACGTCCCACCGAACACCCAACCCCAAGTGCATTTCAGAACCAACCTTGGCTAAAGCTAACATGTCCCAGTCTAACGCTACGCTGGACTGGGACTCCGTTAGCCAACGCCCTGTTGGTTCTCTTTAACGTGAATATTTAGAACCGGGTTGAGCAAGAAAGTCGTGCATCAACCATAAGAGACAGAAAGACTGTCAAAAAGGAAAAAACTCCAATTGGAAAGAACCAAAGGTATAATACATGTCAACCCAAATACACAATGATCATACATACATGACAATTCCCTGGAACAATAAATGATTCCAAATACATGACACACCAAATCACCGTAAAGAAAAAAGTAAATTTTTGTCCTGGAAAAATGTCTTCAGGACTGAGGCTAATCTTTTTTCAAATCCCTTTAAGCATAAGATTTCCACCTGAAGGAACAATTGTACGTTTGTAATGTCGGGTAAAAGTAGACTCTTTTTGCCAGCCAGTCATATGAGCTATTTGGTCGAACGATAAATTGTTCGCATTGGCAAAGCTAGCAGCTGCAGCTCTGGTGGAACCAGCTGAAGCAATAATGCCTGCTCTTCGCAATGTTGAGATAAGCCAGGAGCGGAGTGTGGCCTTTTCCACTCTGTCCCCATTGTCGGATCTCACAAAAAGAAAATTTGAGCGATTGGGAAAATCTCTGGTTTCCTCAAGATATTTCCCAATGAGAAAGACTGGACAAGTTCTACTGTTAGGAAAAGACATGACTGAAAGACCATTCCTGGGGTGTGCAATTTTTCGAGATGTTTTCTGCTGTTCTAAAAACGGAATAAAAGAATTCCTTCCTTGAGAAAAAATTGCTGCTCCCATTTTCCATAAATCATCTACACGTGCTCCTGTAGCCAAGGCTAAAATTGTCAATGTTTCTTGTGCTAGCATGGCCCGTGTAGTTGGAAAAGGTTGAGCAGCAATAAAATCAATGACAATTTGTGCATTCCAAGTATTTGCCCGAGGGGTAAAGAGTCTACAGGAATTCTTTGCCCCCATCATGAATTGCTTCAGAAGAATAGAGTCAATGACAAAGTCAGGACGGTGAAAACGCACTGCCTTGACAATTGCATTTTGTAGAGTGCGAACATAGGAAAAAGAATATTTGTTAGAAACAAAATCGCTCAAAAAATCAAGTATAGTAACGGTTTGAACCTCCTCAATACTAATATTGCGGTTGAGGAGGAATTTTCCGAATCTGAGTGCAAAAGAATTGTACACTCGGACGGTAACTGGTGAAAGTGAAGCTTTGATAGTAGCTCGAACTTGCTCTGGCACATTTGTCATTTCAGGAAAAAGGCCGAGCATTGGAGTGGCATTTTCTGGAGTCTGTGGACCATATCTGGATGTTGTGGAAGTCTGAGGCTCTTGGCAGCTATGGGTAAATTGATGTAATTTTGTCGATGTTGAATTAGAAGAGGCCACCAAGGCTGGGAGGGCCATCTTGGGTGGATGAGGATGGCCTGGGGCTTCTCGTCTATGATCTTTGAGATGACTCTGTGTAAAATACAAAAAGGAGGGAATAAGTAACTCTTGGTATTGCCCCAAAAAGAAAGAAAGGCGTCTATTGTAGTTGCCTGAGGTTCAAAGAACCTAGCAGCAAAAGAAGGAAATTGGTTGTTGAAATTTGAAGCAAACCAATCCATTTCTGGCGAGAACTGCCACTTTGAGCAAATGTCCTGGAGAATAGTGGGATTTAATTGCCACTCTGCATCCAAATTGAATGCTTGATCTCGAGATAGAGTTCTTGTCAAAGAGTCAGCAGGATTATCTTTGGAAGGGATGTAAATAGCAGTCATTGTTGCTTGTAATTTTTCCAACAAAATCCAAAGCAATCGAGCTTCTCGGTCCAAGGATTTTATTCTTCCCCCAAATTTGTTAATATAACTGACTGCGATTGTATTGTCGATTCTGAGACAAATGAACGAATTTCGCAAGTCAATAGGAAGGGTCTGGATGGCCAGTCGAACTGCTTTGAGTTCTAAGAGCTCGATACGACTTTCATCATTTCTGTGCCAATTCCCAGAAACTTTAAAATTTCCACAAACTGCACCCCACCCGCCGGAGGAAGAAGCGTCTGTTGTAATTTTATGGGAAATAGTCCGATGGGTAAAAGATCGTCGGAGTGGTGGTGAGAGAGATAGCCACCAATCAAGGTCATCTTCCAGGGAGGAAGGAATTTCGAAGAAATCTTCCCATCTGATTCCAGACCTGATGGCTTGCTGTTTAGCTTCCTCGAATAGTCGAAAATGTGCCATGGCGTAATTAATGGCAGGCATACAGCTAAGTAAAAATCCTAGAATTTGTGCAAATTTTCGAAGTCTAATGGGAATATGCCCTTTAAAATGCCTTTCCAAGGTCTTTAAATCATTTTTCAGCCTTTTCCATTTATCTTCTGGGAGTTCAACCATCATCAAGGTTGAATCAACAATAAATCCCAGGAATTTCAACCTTTGAGTTGGTTGCAAGACTGATTTTTTATCATGAATCAAGAACCCTGCCCTTTCAAAGAAAGAGCGAACTTCTTGAGTGTGAAAAAGAGCCTGAGGAAGTGAAGATGCTGCAATAAGAGTATCATCAATATAAGAAAAAACTCGAAAGTTTTTCAATCTCAAGGCTGTTAAAAGTGCTTTCATAATGACTGTAAAAAGTCTTGGGGCTTCTCTGAGGCCCATGGGGAGACAGACAAAGCGAAAAAAATTGTCTTGCCATTTGAACATGAAAAATTTTTGATGCTCTGGATGAAGGGGGACATGATGAAATCCCTTAATTAAATCAAGGGATGTCATCCAGTCCCCTTGTTGGATACAGTCCAATACTAATTGGAGTGTTTCCATTTTAAAGTGAATTTTCTTGATACAAGCATCATTAACATATTTACTATTTAAAATAAGGCGGTAAGATTGATTGTGGTTCTTGACTGCAAAGATTGGGTTAATGACTGCATCAGGTAAAGGGAAGCATTGTTGAATTGCTCCCAATTGTACCAATTCAGTCACTAAATTTGAAATGGCAATAAATTCGTCTTGGGATTTTGGGCATGGATTAGAAGCAGAAAGGTCAGGAGTGGGAGGAGTGAGAAAATCAACTTTTACTCCCATAATAAGATGGAGAACCCATGGATTCTGGGTGACATTTTCTCGCCAGAAAGATAAAAAATGGCGAAGTCGACCACCAAGTGGCAGACTAACCTGAGAGGAACTTTCTCCCCCTAATTGTTGCGACGATCGTAGAAGTTGTATTTCCGGGGTGTATTGTGTGAACCCCTGTTGTCTCGGCTGTCGCTCTGACTGCGCTGGCGGAAGTTTTTGCTTCTGCCATCCCCCAAAAAAGACTGGAGACCAGAAGAGGAGGCTTGGTCATTTTTTGGCTGACGATTTATAAAATTGCCAGTAGGGCGGGGGGTATTTTGACCAGTACCCCTAAAATTTGAATGTGCCGCACCACGAGGAGTAAAATTATTGCGGATGCCTCCTCTAGCATTTGGCTTATTATTGAAGCCTTTGGCTGCTCTGATAGCTGAACGCAGCGTTGCCTCTTGCACGGTTGCATTAGTGACCGTTTCCAGAAGGGCTTTGTCAGAGAGGTCAACCAATTTTTCGCCATAAACTTGGCAGGTAAATTGGCCTGCCTTTAGAGAGGCAGCCATTGGGGGGTGTTGTTGTATAAGGCCCCTCATGATGGCCTTTCGTCTATGGTCAGCCACTGTCAAGTATGCGGTGGAATTCAATTTGATGATTGTAGAGATCTTTTTCCGCTGCTCGGGATCAGCTTTGATCTCTCCCAGAAATTGCACTAAAGCACGGTGGGTAATTGCGATTGCCTTCTGGGCCTTTTGGTAATTTGCATCAAGTTGTTGATGATATATAGGCAAATTTTTGTAAATTGGGGCATTTGTTCTTGGAACAATGCCAACAAGCGAATTGATTGGTTGAAGAAATGATTTTTCAAGATCTTCTAGGAATGTGGGAGCCAGAGCAGTGGAAATGAATGGTTCTGTGAAGAACAGCTCTTGGTGACGGCGGACGCTATCGCAAAGAGTTGGCCCCTTAGATTTGGGCAAGAGGTCCACTTCAAGCTCTGCAAATTCACTCCCATCTTCAGCAGTATCTTCCGTCCGTTGTCGTTTACGTGACGGTTCAAGTGCTATGAATGAGATGGATTGGAGAGAAAAAAAAACCAGAAGGTTTTTTAAATTTTCTATCCAACACATCTGAATAAATGCCACTGATATATATAAATCAGAGCAGAGGGGAAAAAGGGGTATACCACATATTTCCCAAAACAAGCCATACAGAATTTTAAATTCTTGGCTGATTGAACAGTAGAACTAGATTATCTAGTCTATATCTGTTCATAGCTTGGCAACATGGCCTGCTCAACATTTTTTTTTTTTTTAAATAAGGAGAAGTAAATATATATATATATATATATTTTTTGGATATCAACTTACCGGCATTTAGATCGATGGAATGGTTATCCAGTGAACCATGATCAGCCGGGATGTTTGTTGATTGATCATCAACAAGAGGGGCGATATCATTGCCTGCCTCGTAATCTTCATCACTGCCCGCATTTTCTTGCAGAGCAGGAGAAGGAGACTGAAATTCGTCATCAGCAAACAACATAATAACGCACGTTGTTGCGCAAACACGATTTTTTTTTTTTTTTTAAAGCTTATCAAAGAAGCCTGAAGGAGAAAAGAGTGTTGAAGGTTTTGCACTTTTTGAAAAAGAACACTCTTTGTTGGAGGAAATCACAGAATTGTTGAAGAGTTGGGCTGAATTCAAAGAGGGTGCGCGCGTCACTTGGCATAGCCACGTGACTTTTGCGGGCTCCAAATTCTTAAGCGGCTTATAACCTCTTGACGGTACCCTTTCCACGACACTGGTAGGGGGTACCAACTACTCTTTTCTGACTGAGGTTTGTGGCTACTCGGAGCATTGATGAGCACTGACAGTATTCACGTTAAAGAGAACCAACAGGGCGTTGGCTAACAAAGCGCGACACTTCCACGAAAAGATTTTTTAAAACAATACATTAATTCTCACCCCATATCGCTACGAAACGCGAGGAAGGCAACACAGGCCTTTTCATCTTCTCCTTCAGTGATTTTTCATCGTTCATGGCCCAGAAAATTCCGGAATTCCGAATGCGAGTTTCTTCGTCGGAATTCAGAGTCAAGAAACTCCCTTGGCCAGTCCACAACAAAGCCGCCCCCATGCCAAGAACAGCGGACGAGATATACAGCAACCAAGCGTTGGGATATAAAAATGAGCCCACAAAAACCCTGCAAAAATTTCAAGTTCGCACTGAAATTCAAAGTCATACTTAAATTCGAGTTCTGCAGACATGCGGGACCAAATTTGATGAACGTCTGCATGGGTTTCCCTGAATTTTCAAAATTTCAATAGTCTACGAGTGAAAGTCAACTGAATCCTCCTTTCACTACACTCGCAAATTCGTCACCAGGGACGAATTCAAATACAGCAGCACCCCGGATAATGCCTTTGTCGCAAAAAGACATTTAGCTGCCACCGATTTTTGATTCGGATAATGGACCACACGGAAAGTTGTGGCTGTTTCAAATACTTCATCGCAGTTGCACGGGGAAATGAGGCTGTCGAAATAAATTTTTCAATGGAATACAAATTATTTTGACCTTCTAAATTGCGATGCACACTTCATTCAATGGTATTTTTCGCTGATTTTTGATATTTTATGCAGAATAAGATTTAAGAAGATTATTTTGACCTTCTCAATCTCGATGCATATTTTATTCAGGATTATTTTTGCTTATTTTTTATAGTTTACACTGAACGGCATTTTCGTAGTTGACGATTTCGTTTTTTAAATTCTCGAGAGACATTTTTAAGGGAGCTGGAACCAATTAACCTTTTTTTTTTATTACCCCACTCCATCGACTTCACGGATTATGCACATCAAAATCCATTAACCGAGGCACCACTACATACAGTGCAGTACACTCGAAGTCCGATAAAAAATCACAATACTTTTTTCTAGGAAATTGTTGGAGGTTCATCGAATCGTTCATTTTTAATTATTCTACCTGTACTACAATAACTGGATTTTCTTTCAAAAAATAACAGAAATATACGTTTCTTAAAAATGTTCTCAGCGCATTGTTTAAAGAAAATGAATTTTACTCATCGAATTTATTTGAATTTTAAAACTAGGCCCATCTATTATTAAAATTATTCAAAGCAAATATTTCCTTTTTTCTATAAAATTCAAGATCCTAAAAATAAACGAGAATTTTACCCCAATGTTGGCGTTGTCAAAAAGACAACGTCACTTTTCCTCCATCATTAATGTTGTCGGATTGCGTCGTATCGAGGTTTTCAGGAGTATTTAAAATTGACATTTGTTCAATACAACATTTCGGCGGTTGCCGAGGGTGGCCTTTTCGTCTTAGCGGGGCGTGAAACTGCTACGAGTGCTGTTTAGCAAAGTAAATACGAACTCACAAGTACGGCACAGCTCCGATCACCATAGTCCATTTCGGCGTAACAATTGACACCACAGAAGGAGCAAGCCAATTCGATACCGCGAAAAACGCGTACACTATCCCAAGACTTACATACGCATCTCCACCGAAATCCTTCGATTCAGCTTTCACACTTGCTAGTACCGTTTTCTGTAACAAGGAAACAAAGCACACAAAAAAAAAAAACCGCTATGTCATCAACACATCACAAAATCAACGCAACTACAGTCATGGTAGTTCAACACGCTGGTTTGACTGTTAGAACTGGAAATGAAACTCGACGAGAATTCCTTCAAAATGTTCCTTCACACTCCAGTAAATGAATCTCGGTCCCGTTGAAGGTGCTCGTCTCAAATAACAAAAAAAAATTAACACCATCGTTATCACCCGGTGCAATGTCAATATCCATGGCCACAATCTCAAAAGCAAATTGAAACAAAACTAAGTACTTCGATTAGCTTCGCCGTCTGGAATGCGGTGAACAGGAACATGAACGCGAATCCGAGCATGAAAATGTTGAGCGTCTTCCTGTCTGTGCGCATATTCGAAATTTTGAATCGATTAATGGCTTGCTATATGCTGTGAATATTCAACTCCATACACATGTGTAACAGATTCGACCATCCAAAACTTGACCACTTGGAACAAAAGATACGTAGGCGTTAATTGCTCATGTAGGGTGTCCAAAAAGTCACTAGAGCAGCGTAGATTTCTGGAAGAGCTTAAAACAAAAATACCAGTGACATCTACCAAAGCCGAAATAACTTGGCAGTGCGATGGACAAACAGCAGGTAAACTCATCAGATGGATTACAATCTTCTTTGAATTTCAAAATCCATTTTGTGAACCAACTACATACATTTTGAGAGCTCAGGTTGAATTTAAAACAGGAAGTACCCAGAAATATGACGTTTTAAAACTCAGGAAATTCTGGTGAGACTGTTAGTGACATCTACCGCTACTGAAGCTCTTCGTCATTTCAAAAGAATTTATCACACGGGTTCCAAATTTATCACTGCCCGTGGCCTTTTTTTTAGACACCTCATGGCAAAGTTCTTCAATTGCCTTTCGTTGAGAAAAATTTGTACCATAATTCGCGTAGACCGGATGCAAATTTTGTTCTTACCTACAAGACAAATTTCCATTTCGCATTGCTTTAAATAAGAAAGAAAAGTTTACTGGCTAGCGATCTATAGGATATTTTCCAGCTCACCAACCAAACGTCACGAAATTAATCAAATGATGATCGCGACAGAAGTACATAATGTTCACCCGTGAAAAATACTTGCTCTTACACATCAATCGGAAACACGTAAAAAATTCCGCGCTGAATTTTTCAGTTGCTGGACGAAAAACGACTCGATTCCTTCAATCACAGAAGCAATCACAAGGCGAATATAAATTTGCGAAGATCGAAGCAGACGAGGAAGTGTCAGTCCCGACGAAGACGACCCTCTGCCTGAATTTCAGAATATCCTCTGGTTCTTCCTTCGTACCTCCAGATCACCAACCTGAGGAATAAAGGTAACATAAAATAAATAAAATTTGAAAATTCGAGCGCAAATTTCAGAAGAATGGAACTTCGGAAGAATCAGCATCGGATTCAATGACTATCGTGAACATTAGCTATTCGCCATTTTAGGGGACACCAAAGGAAAATTCATCAGGCAGATCAAGAAGTTTCGAACACTGCAAAATTTATTGGCTAAGAATAACTCCACTTCGGAAATTCTGAGCGACGTTAACAGGAGGTATCTAGTTATCTCAATTCCAGGCATATACAAAAGTTTCAAAAACGATCGGAAAATCGAAAATAATTTCGTATTATACGCCCCCGGTTCTTTCGAATGCTTTTGAAATAAATTCGTGTTCCGGCGCGAATTTACCATAATTATTTTTGGAGGTTTGTCAGCAAGACATCGCAGAGGCCAACCATTTTCTAAACTTGTTTTGTTTTTGATGTTCCGTGCAATGATGAATCGCAATGAAATTTTGGAAAAAATTGACAGGAATCCAAAAAAAATGGAAAAGTATAAATTACTTTCGATTCACCAATTATCTTGAAATATTTGTGTCGGCACTGAATTCAAACTTCTCTCAAACGCGGTACTCGTTATGACCATAAAATAATTCTGGAGTGCTTGCAAGTGAAATCTATCAAAACACGTGCAATTTTTTTGCAATGGACGAAGTACGAAACTTCTTCACATGCATTGCATAATCAAAATATCTCCCTGACATGCGTCACACTTGATGAAAATAAAGAATGTACGTGGCTCCCCTTAAGCGTTTCGTTCGCAAGTAAGAGGTGCAGATTTTTCAAAATCGTAAGACATGAAACCGGGATTTTTTATTTCCGACTCAAACCTTCGATCGAATGCATGAGTGTTATTATGTAAAAATTTCAAATTTTTCGGATCGCAGATGCCTTCGAATTCTCCAACCGAAATACTAACCAGAATGTAAATGTGCCAATCAGACAAGACACCGTCAGGATCAGTAACTGATCGTGAAGTCCGACGTGCGAGCTGTAGAAAAAGGCAATCGCAGCCGCGACAGACTGAAAAAAAAAAGCATCTTGAATTTCAAAATGGAAAAAAAAGGGTGCTGCTTCAGTAGTCGGCCTATCATAATCAAATTGAATGGAATTAAGCAAGAGAATGATTTGAACATCAGAAAAACCCCCACGATCGTGAACAACGGCAATGGATCTTCACGAATAGCTTTGAATGTCTGATGAACAGTTGCTTGAAATGCATCTTCAAATTGAATGGAATTAAGCAAGAGAATGATTTGAACATCAGAAAAACCCCCACGATCGTGAACAACGGCAATGGATCTTCACGAATAGCTTTGAATGTCTGATGAACAGTTGCTTGAAATGCATCTTGACATATTTTTCCACCACTTTTTGTCCTATTCTACACCAATTTTTCAATTCATTTCTCAGCTCTCTTGACGCCATTTCGAAAATTTCCAGAACTTCAGAATCACAGAACTTTTTCTACCGCAATCCGATAGAGTCGCTACAGGTACAACAGAATCTTGAGGAACTCATTTTCGCGCAAAAATGGTCGTCCGCCTACCAAAGCAGCATAGAAAAGTGACATCTTCATTTTGAAAATTGAGTCAACAATTACTTGTGCGAATTTGTAAAGCGCGAAGGCCGGGGCGCTGTCAGTTGAATAGAGACTCCCAACAATAGCGTAAAGCTGAGTATTGTAACATGCATCTCCGAGACCCAACAAGTAACTGCACAACAACGCCAACCACATCCTGAAAAAAAAAACGCAAACACACAAAAAATTCTCAAAGATTCAGAGATGCTGGAAAAACATTTTGAGAAAGCACCTGCTTGTTATGTAAGCCTCGTCAGACGTTGGTCCAAACGCAGAATTATTTGGTAAGTTGAGAAATATCAGGAAGAATGCTGCTAGATGCGCAAAGGCTGCCAACAGCACAACTGGGTCTCTGCCATACTTTATTGTCTTCTTCCCCATTATGCCGAACAGCAAACCACCTGAAAATGAGCGAAAATTTGAAATCGGTTGAGGAAATACAGTACAGGGTAAACTATTCAGGGCTTTTCAGAATTCAAAATTGTCAATTGATAATAGTTTTTTTAGAATGAGGAACATCGCTTTCCTCGTTCCTGAATGAGTTTGACACTATTCTTCCGTGTATCACAAACAGTATGTTGATTGACAATTCATTCGAAGAATTAATAATTTTCAATTCCAGAAAATATGGAAAAGCTTAGCCGAACTTTTGTAATTGATCCGTCGAGAAATTCTCTTTGGGTCTGAAACCAATCGGCGATTTCATTTAACCCTAGATTACTTTTTTAAATGGAAATTTAAGTTCTGTATTGAACTTCCGAAATCTTCCGAAGCCCATCCATCATTTCACAAATTACACTTAACAGTTCAACCGTGGTGCTTTCATTAAATGCTGAATAAGTTCAACAAGGCATGGGTCAACATCATTAATGAAGTTTAATTTTTCGATAACGGACTTCATATGGATCAAGTCCATCTCCCCTTGGTCATATCACGTCCATAAACCGAAGCACATCCGTAATGCACTAAGTTCACCCCAAACTTTCAAGTTAAACGAATAATATTTTCTCATAAGCCATATTACAAAGGTGTGCTTCCACCAGAGCCTGAATGGGCTAACATGACTAGCTGAATAGACCTCGGATAATGGATTTCCGTTGGGATGGATCGATTCCATAAACCGAGGCTCCTCTGCAATTCACTGATTTCATCACCGATCTTCAAGGTGAGCTTCCTGAAAATGTTGAGATTTTTGGTGCGTGCTATACTTCAAGCAGATTCATTAACGTTCGAAGACATATTTTTTTTAAACTAGAGGGAGCAAAATCATACTTCTAGGCAAAAATCAAATTTGGCAAATGACAATTAAAAAAAAACGCAGAACAGTTGATTTCGAAGTAGTATCGGCTAAATTTCAAATTTTGAGCATTTCTTTCTCGGAATTATTCGTTTTTTCGAGCTTGCAATATTTTTTCATCGTACACCAGATAATGGATACGTTAGAGGGGTTAATAGATTTCA
>CAJPEX010003171.1:0-31290 GCA_905338405.1 Notodromas monacha | reverse complement strand
GTTTTCAAAAATTTTTAATGGCAATCCTACATTCTGAATGCAGGAAAATATGCCACTCAGTGAACTTTTCTTTGGCCAAAAAAAATTATGGCATTTTCCAAACTCAGGGCTTGGTTCTCATTTCATAAGTTCAGATTATTTTCATTTCGTTTCTCTTTGGCACACAATTTCCCAGATATATTCCTACTGAGCTGCAAAAGGTTGAACAAGGTTGACAGTTTATTGGAGATAACAATTTGAAATTTTTTTAATTAGCTGCGACATCTACCCTAAACACAATAACTCGTCATTGACATGGTCAATGTGGCCAAATTATAATATGGATAATGCAATTTGCATCATGTGTGACAGCATTTCAAGACACTTGGGTTTCTTGTCAGTGGATTCATTCCATGACTGATCTTTTATGTTTATATTTTTTTAAAGGTTGGAGACCCGAAGAAATGCTCAGAAGTGTCTGACCAGTTGATTAAGAGGAAAGGTCATTACATCCAGTCAATTAATTACCCGACTGTGCCAAGAGGACACGAAAAACTGCGCATTGCCCCGACGCCTTTTCATTCCAAGTCGATGATTGACGAATTTGTCAGGGATCTGACCGAAGTTTGGGAAGAAACCGGGCTGAATTTGGTGAACCGCCAATCTGAAATGGTATGCATGCATAATTGTGATGCAAAAATTAATTTACTTTTACAGGATTTTCCAGAAATAAATTGACTAATTTTTAAACTGATATTTCCGCATGACTGATGAATATAAGAGACTATAAGACAAAAACCATCGAAAGTTAGCCCAGGGTAGTTCATACGCAGAATTTTTGCTCAAAGTAATTTGAAGGAAGTTCTCAATTTAATGAACTTTTTCATTTTTTTTCCCCAGGCCTGTGATTTTTGCAATGAGCCAATTTCCGGCACTGAGCTTTCGAGGACGAAACTTCCTTGCGGAGGAGCGATTCCGAGGTGCCCTGGAATTATGAAATTCGCATAAAATACATCCTGTCTTGTCAAATAGTTGCTTTCAAACTCAAGAGCTTAAAAAAGACTTGTCGGGCGATTCAACAAAGGATAAAGTTGTTGAACAAGAGAAAGTCACCTTGCTGCCCTTCAATTGGCTGCTATCAAAAATGTTCGCTTATCAACTCCGGGAATTTGATGGAATATTTTGCAAACTAATTGCTTTTTTTTTTGGGGACTCTTGTTCTGACTCGAGGGAATATTCCTTTTTACTGTTGCTTCGCAATCCGGGATATCATCATCATCATTTTCCCCCAGCGGTGGTAGAATAAATGCAGTTTGAAATTGTGGAGAAAAGAAAAATCAGGCTTTTCTTCTTTCTTTTTTTTTTAAAGAGAGACAAAATATATTTCGGTCGTTCAAGGTCTCCTTTTCTCATGCACAGATTTAATTGTTTTTTTTTTCAGAAGGACGGAATGTGTCGCGATGATTTAATCTTTTTTTTTTGTCAGAAAAATCCCCTGTGGCAATTTTGTTTGCCGACACGAAAGCGAGTCTTTGTTGACTAGCGCCACTCTGAACCTCGCTGAAATAATTCCTGCTGTTCAATTTTCTTTTTGGCTCTACATTACATAAGATATAAATGCACAGATACGTAAAGAGGAAAAAATTAATTCCTCGTTCCTTTTTCAGCAGTTCAGAAGCAGTCAGTTTTTTTTTCAGTGTGAAAACAAGCACAATTTTCCGCTGACCACAAAAAATCACGCACAACTCTCCTCTCAAAAACATTTGGTATTTACAGCAGTTTTACAACAATGAAAAATTTCGCTTCCATCCCCCACTTTCGCATCTTATTCATCATTCTGGCCATTGAAATGGGGAGACGAAATTTGACGAGAGTTTGAAACATTCTGTACATTTTAATCTTCAAAAATATTATCGATTTTCTACTCAAATTCCTAAAGCTTCTGACGCGATGATTTTATTCTTCTACAAATACCTGGATTTTTTCAAAAAGCCTGGGTTTGCTGTGTTTTTATTCATGGCATAATATAGAGGAAAACTAAAATTACTATAAAAAGCCCCTGTGAACTAAGAAGTTAGATTCCGCAAAAATATTTCTAGACTTAATAAAGTCACATTTTTGTTCTTATTTTCTATAATTTTAACTATATAAAAAGTGATGATAGTCGAATTTTGGAAAATTGCTGTTTAATTTCGTCCAAAAATGCTCTTGCCTCTGTTTTCAAGTTGAATTCACGGTTTAGGGAACCATCCATTATTGTGAACTGTCTGAAGTTGTAGGAACATTTGTTGCAGTTATTTTATGTTAATCTTTTCGAAAATAATTATTCAGGTATTGGTTCCGTGTTTCTGGAAACACCTGCCCCTGAAATGATGCTTATCAGCGACTTGATATATTACGGTATAACCCAATGAAGACCACTTGATAACTTGGCAATATAAGGAATATTTAAATTATTTCTTGAATTTTGAAAGAAGCTCTCGGGGATTTTTTTCATGTACACAACATTCAACCAGGAAGAATACTGGGAAGAGGATTTTTTTTTTGTGTGCATTTGTTATTTCGCATTATTAGTCGCCTTTAGGTGTTATTGTTCTCACTGCCGCTCTTATTTAGGCTCGTTTTACGACAAACTGTTACCGCGTCACTGCACTGGAGCTGGGGAAAGGCCCTGGGCTTTGATGTCAGGATTCTCTGTCCTGGGGTTGTTCCATGGGTCAGGGGCCGGGGTTCGGGTCCTGTTCTTTCCATTGAAAGCAAGGAAGCCGGCTTGGTTGGTGCGAGAGCCAAAGTAGGCGCCGGTGGGCGCCACGGCGGCGTCTTCGTCACGACGCGTCGTCGGTGATTCGGCGTCCATTGTGTCTTGGTCTCCTATGGAGCCCCCTTGTGGCGGCGGTCTGCCAAAATAACTGCCAGCTTCTGAGGGCCTGCAAAAAATTAAAAATGAATAAAAGTTGAACCTTGCTTATTGAACTCGAACCTCTTGATCATCTCCAAGTCAAATTTATGTTTTATACCTTGTTTAAACCCGATTAACTTTCCCCAGCAAAACCAAAACTTTTTTTTCTGCAAAAATGTGGGTGCTCAAGAACGCAGATATATGTGAACATATTTGAACTAATCAGCATAAACAAATTGCAGAAGACGCCTCGGTTTTTCTTTCTTGTAAAAATGATTTTTTGTAGAAAGCTTTGGAAACTTTGCATCATTATTGGTGGACATTTTTCTGCATTCCAGCAGCAAAATTGACATTCGAAGATTTAATAAAGAAAAGGGTTTGGTACTCCCAAAAAATCTTGGATTTTTTTTACTCCTCTCTGGCTGAATTTTAATCTTCTGTCATTAATTACAGGGTTAGGAACAGTTTAATATCTGAAAGTATAATTTTAAATTAAAATGCAATCCATGCATCTTTGAACCTCCATAGCAAGAATTTCCTGAGGCCTTTGGGCTGTAAAAATTTGGCACTATTTTGGGTGTCAAATAATATCAACAGCAAATAATTTGTACTTGGGAATTTTCCATGATAAAGTGAGAGACTAATTTGGTTTATTTCCCATTCATTTGAAGTCTGGTGTGCTGCCAACTCATTTACCCAACATTTTGAGGCCCCCATGCAGAAGCAGACAATTTGTGATTCCTGAAATGTTCATCTGCAGCTTTTTTTTGTGCAAAAACTGCTGCTGTTTCAACTTAAGAACTTTTCTGAACATAATAAGGATTTAAAGAAATTGAAGGATTTTCAACATTAGTCTGTGTTTTTTGTCTTTCTGTATCCATTGACAAACAATTTGCTAAAAATTCCTTGACACTGTCCCTAAGGATAACTTTTATTTTTACTGATTCTTTTCCCATATTTGAGTTTTGTTGAGACTTTTTCTTACTTCTTTAGTCAATTCTGATACCCGCCATTTGAAATATCTGTGTTGGAAGAATTTAGTGCAAGTTTCTAGAAGATGGAGGGAAAAAGAAACAATGAAAGAAATTTGTAAAAAAAAAAAAAAACTAATCACCCAAGTTCATCATTGATTCTTCCTCCGCGCTCCCGTTTGTCTTCTCTGCTGAACCCGTCTGTCCCTGGAGCCACTCTGTCCCTCAGAGGACCTCGACCCGGAGGTTCAATGATGCTGGGTTTCTTACTCTTGCTGTTGCTGCTGCTTCCACTGATGTCAGCAGCACTGTCAGTGTTGCCAGTGTTGAGGGCAACGAAGGGGTCTTTGGGGCCCGCGTTGCTGCTGCTGCTGCTGGGCAACGCTGGCTTGTCAATTCGCCCACCGCGACGCTCTTCACTGCCCCAGGCGTTCGGGTTATTATTGGACCGAGATGAAGCGGGTTCGTAGTTTCTGGAGTCCAGGTCCAAAAGGGATTGTTCACGCCTGTTCTCGTCCATCAGCTTGTCCATTTGAGGACAGTTGTATGAGCTCATCCTGTAAAATAGAATAATGATGATTGCCGTGACTAGCAAGATATTAACCCTTGTGCAGCAAAGTTGGGATATTTTTGCAGAATTTTGTGCCACTGGGCACTGGGAATTTAAAAAAAAATTATTTTTTTTACCAAGGGCTAAGTTGGGAAAAAGTGCAAGATTTCCATCTAATCACGCAGAAAATTTTTACAAATTCCTGGCTGGGTAGCATTTTTTCCTGCATTCCTGGTATAGGATTTGCATGGGAAAATCTTGGAAACAAAAGAAAATTTGCCTCCTGGATTTTTCCCTCCTCAACCTGGGCGCATTTCAGTAACCTTGGGTCAAAATGAAATGCGCATTTCAGTAACCTTGGGTCAAACTGAAATGCACCACCCCTGGAAAAATCCCGACTCTGCTGCGCACTGAAAAAGAACCCTCTGCTGTCCACGGGGTAATTACATAAATACTGTGGAATGTATTTTCTTTTATTTTGGTATCCAAATACAGCTTTTTCTTCTCTGTTTCCCATTCTGAAGTGATTCAATGCATTTGAATGGATTTGGGTTGTGTGGGGAGGGGGTTTGGATGCTGTGGTAATGTTGATTGGACTTTGTGAACGCTGAAAAGCGGAAAATAAAGCGTTCTGTTCATTCATTCAAGATACAGTATTACTCAGGAAGGATGAGGACTCTCTCTAAATATTTGTCAGTGTTCCTCGTCCTTTTTTTGGCCCAAGGACTGGCAAAGTTTTTTATTTGCAGACTTAGAATGTGGTTCCTTGAAAGAAATTATGGCAGGCACTTGAAAATGTTCTGCTTCTTGCAAAATTCAAAAAAATAGGTATAGTGGAATATCTTTAAAAATTAGAAAGGAAGACGTGAAGAAGGGTTTCTCAGAAAGAAAGAAATTTATATCAGCAGGTGAACATTTGTCAACTTTTTATTTTTTCATCAGATAATTTGAATATAGCCATTGTCTTTCCAAAATTTCAGATGAGGATGACAGATTTCATTCCTACGTTTGATTCAGTAAATTTGGTGAGAAAATCATGAATAAACTAAATACAATTGAAACATACACGTAGTTCAATGAGGAACAGTGTTGACTTTGGGCATTCAAGGCGTTGTCCAGCAATCCAGAAACATATTCCTTGCCTCTCTTGAAGGAATCTTCTCCAAACACTTTCAGCATGGCCCTCTGGCATTTGTTGAACTTCCCCAACATGCATTCCTTGTATAAGTTCATTCCGCTGTGGAAAGAAGAGATAATCGGCAATCGTCGATGTCCATCAGATTGTCAAAGCTCAAGCAGAAATAACAGGTATAATCTTCGAAGCAAGTTGTAATCTCAACATACCAACATAATTCTTCGTCTTTTTCGATCCCATTTTTAAAGTCTCTGGTCACAGAAAGCAGTTTTCCGTAATAAGACCCGCAGTAGTCGAAATCATTTCGTGTCATTTCCTTGAGACACGGCGCATGCTGTAAATATTCTGCAAGTACAAACAAAAATGACACAAATCTGACAAAAATAATAAACGAACCGGATAAAGAATGTTACATTTGTCTTGATAAAAAAAATTATAAATTCTTCGCAATTTTATCTTCATATTCGTCTATTCCTCATTGAAAATTTTTAAAATGAATGATTGAGATTTAAATTTGACAGGATGTTTGAGTCACTGCTAAACGCACAAAATAAGCGTGCTTCAGAAAAGTAATCGCAGGAAATCCTGAAAATTTTTGCAAGGATATCTAAATTATCAATCCGAAGAAAAATACTAGCACATATATTTCTTGCGAGAAAAAAATTAGCGGAAAGATCTACGGCAGCTTCCAGGTTTATCTCGGCGGACTTTTCTTCGCTGCAAATAATGCCAATAAAATGCGAAAATATGCAAGCAAAAAAATCATTCAACGTAGTATTATCCAAAGTGGTTCCAACTCTAAAAATTCCCAAATTTGAGTAAATCCTTTTCACGAACCACACTAAGTCATATAATCGGAATGAAATCGAAACAAACCCAGCTTTTCCTGCTCTTTGGTGCAGATTTCGCTGACGTAAATGATGGACTTTCCCACGTTGTTGTTGAACAGCTGCTTCTCATTATCCGGAAACTTGACACACGTTCGCATGGCTTCTTCCATACACATGGTTATATTTTCCCATTCCCTGAACACGATGAGCATAAAGAAAAAATGGCGATGTACCCTCATCTGCTTCTTTTTTTTTTTTTTTGCGCAGTTCGGATTGACTCTGTTCCGCCGCGCGTGCTTCTCTTCTATTTTTTGCAAAAATATCGAGAGAACAGAAGTTTTCTGAGATATTCCTGGAGTCCCGAAGAAAAAAATATGAAGCATCTGCACTGTAAGTTTGCTGAACTGAGAATTTCTTTTCTTCCATTCTTTCGGAATGGAGTCAACGATAAAATCTTGTTACAAATATAAGCTCTCAGCAGGGACCTCGGAAAAAATTCGTTATAACGACATTCATGCTGGTTTTTTGAGCATGTAGGACTCAAATATTCTGGAGAAAAAGTGATTGACGCTCTAAAGTACTTCCACAAGAGATATAATGTGGAAAATTGCCTCCATTTATAACTTCTTTTGATGAAATCAAGGAGGAATTTCAAAAAATTGAAAATACAAAACAGTATACTCTTATTTCAGACTTGGTCTTCAATTTTCCTAAATTATATGACCTATAAGTATGACCAGAAAGAAAAAGTAATTTACTGTGAGAATTGCATTTTTTTTCATCCAGAACTGCATGTTCCCTGAAATAGAGCAATATCCTTCCAAACATATACTTTTCTTTAAAAAAAAGGCCATTTCCAAATGCTAAAATAATACCAAATGATGTTTGATTTCAGCTTCTCTTCCTTCTTGAAATCCTAAATTCTATGTGCAAACATGATTTGCATTTATATGTTTTATGGTTTTTGAGCCATGCACATCAAGTTGGGTTTTCTTATCTTGTGCCAATTGGTGAAAAAAATTGATGGCCCATGCACACATAAACAAGACAAAACAAATTTCGTCATTCTGAGTCATACTGAGGAAAAATGTTTTTTTTTTATAGCATGACTCATATGAAGAAACTTCCATCAGGAAAAACCAGGAAAAAATCGTTGTAACGAAAAAGTTTGGCGCAGCAATAAGATTATTCATTGTAAAGGAAATTTACTGTATATTCAAAAATGAGACTTTCGGAGAAGTTGCGAAAGAAACTCACTGGCAGACGTCACGAACGTCGCTGTCGCTGTCTGGAAACACATACCGGGGATCCTGGAGCATCCGTTCGCCCATTTCTACGCACCGGTTTAGTTTCTGCAAGTCACACACGATGTCGCCTGCTGCACTTCGGCGCCACTGTCCATCCACTGTGTACGCCATGCTTAATACGGTCACCAGCACCACTGCACCTGTGCACATCACAAAGCCATACAATAATATGAAAGGAGCTGGTCTCTTGATTTTATTTTTAAAGGTGCATTTTTGTAACCATTTGTTTTTGAATATTCTGGGATGGAATTACGACGGAGATGATGATTCTAAAAGTTCTGTACAAAAATTTGAACATTTTATTTTTTGCATTTATTGCATGAATTGAAAATTATTCCAAAATATTCTGCTTATTCGATATACAATGTGATTAACGAACCCGATTCATTCTTAATAAAGGAAGCTTATTTGTCATGAAGGAAGTTTATTATGCAAAGCGGAATTTACCTCGCGAAAATATTGTGAAAATTCATTTTTGTGAGCTTTTTTTTTCCTCTGTAAAATAAATGGAAATTTTTTAATGGTGTCTAGCGGCAATGTTTTTAAATCGTCGTCTGTGTTAGTTATTGGTAAAAACAGAAACAGAGTAGAGTGTTGTCTGCTGAGACAAGAGCTCTCAAAATTCAAGGACACAATTTCAAGTATCATATGTCAGCATCCAAATTGTGTGTGAAGGGAAATCGATTCCTGATTCTCGAAAATCGGCACACAAAAAAAAGGTGGCAACATTGGCACGAACACATTATTTTCAAGTATGCGCCATCAGTTCAAAGGAAGGAAGGGACGAGTATTTTTTTTTTTTTTTTTTTTTATTCCTGAGAATCTGAATCAAATTCCCCAAAAACTTGATTCCACCTGCTGCTGCTGCTGCTGCAGAAAATTCCGCAGAAATTCGACGTCACATATTACGGAGAAAGCGAAGAAAGGAAAAAGTCAGTCTGGCAAACAACAATCGAGTTCCTGGCACAAAAATAGCTCGGGCATGAAGGTCTGGAAGAGTGATTTCATGCCCATACAACCAAGCGAGACGAACCCAACACAAAATGGAAATTCCCTCAAATGCCCCCCTTTGTTAGAAAAAAAAAATAAAAATAAAGAAGAACTACAGCACGCAATACAAAGCAAACTCTTATGAAATGCTGAAAGCCGCAGAAATTTTTGAAATCACGCTTTTCGCTCGCTGATCGCGTCAAAAACACGACACAAAAATGAGTCCATTATGTCATTCATGCTTTGATTTCTGGATAATTTCAGTCTCCTCAAGCCTTGGGAAATTCGTGTTGGTCAACTGTATAGAAGAAAATGACTTGACTCACCGATTCAAAACCTTTTTTTTACATCAAGATTTATTCAGTGGGGCCCCGAGATGCAGACGTAATTGCAGGTGTTTGGACGTCATTCTATGCCGAAATGTCCGCATGTCGGATCACTTTCCCCATTAAATATCAATGAAAGTATATATTTAATTGGTTCTGTCAAATTTTTGATCAAAAATTAGGAAAACGTCCCCGAAAATTAAAATTCAACTTACTCAAGAAACGGAAAAAAAGGAATAACAAGCAGAACTATTCTTATACTGTCTTCAGATGACGGAAAAAGCTCTAAAAAGAGAAGCAAAAAGTTATCCTGCGTTGATTATAAATTATTGTGACTTTATGATAGCACTTCTTTTGAATGTTCGTGAAAATGCAGCACAAAAAGATTTAAAATTTTGATCGATACAATTTTTCTACTTGTCTTGAAATATTATTCATGTCTCAAGAAATGGTCCGAATGCCGAGGCAGATTATTTTAATTGTGTCCTTAAGTCGAATCTTCCATATGTTGGGGCACTACACTGTAATGCCATATATTTTAGTGAATTTCCACAAAGTTTTGAAAACATTCCTTTTTCCCCCCACATAATATGCAATTTTTCCAGCTGAAAGGCTCGCTTAGACTTTCATAAAAACAGATTTGAATTCAAACTTCTTGATATTCTTCATCATCATGTCACGGGTATCGTGAAATTATATGCGACATTTTTTCGGTCAGAAAAAAATAGAAATGAGAAAAGGGCGTGACAGGGAAACTCCGGATTTTGAACCCCACCCAATANCAAATGATGTTTGATTTCAGCTTCTCTTCCTTCTTGAAATCCTAAATTCTATGTGCAAACATGATTTGCATTTATATGTTTTATGGTTTTTGAGCCATGCACATCAAGTTGGGTTTTCTTATCTTGTGCCAATTGGTGAAAAAAATTGATGGCCCATGCACACATAAACAAGACAAAACAAATTTCGTCATTCTGAGTCATACTGAGGAAAAATGTTTTTTTTTTATAGCATGACTCATATGAAGAAACTTCCATCAGGAAAAACCAGGAAAAAATCGTTGTAACGAAAAAGTTTGGCGCAGCAATAAGATTATTCATTGTAAAGGAAATTTACTGTATATTCAAAAATGAGACTTTCGGAGAAGTTGCGAAAGAAACTCACTGGCAGACGTCACGAACGTCGCTGTCGCTGTCTGGAAACACATACCGGGGATCCTGGAGCATCCGTTCGCCCATTTCTACGCACCGGTTTAGTTTCTGCAAGTCACACACGATGTCGCCTGCTGCACTTCGGCGCCACTGTCCATCCACTGTGTACGCCATGCTTAATACGGTCACCAGCACCACTGCACCTGTGCACATCACAAAGCCATACAATAATATGAAAGGAGCTGGTCTCTTGATTTTATTTTTAAAGGTGCATTTTTGTAACCATTTGTTTTTGAATATTCTGGGATTGAATTACGACAGAGATGATGATTCTAAAAGTTCTGTACAAAAATTGCAACATTTTATTTTTTGCATTTATTGCATGAATTGAAAATTATTCCAAAATATTCTGCTTATTCGATATACAATGTGATTAACGAACCCGATTCATTCCTAGTAAAGGAAGCTTACTTTTCATGAAGGAAGCTTATTATGCAAAGCGCAATTTACCTCGCGAAAATATTGTGAAAATTTATTGTTGTGAACTTTTCTTTCCTCTGTAAAATATATCGAAAAATAATTTTCTAAATGGTGTCCAGCAGCTATGCCTTTAAATTGTCTGTTTTAGTTATTGGTAAAAGAAGAAACAGAGTGTTGTCTGAGACAAGAGCTCTCAAAATTCAAGGACACATACACTGCAATTGCAGCATACTTGAAACGAACGAAATCTACTAAAAAAAAAAACCAACCGAAAAAGTATGCCAACGCAGAATTGGGTCAGGTTTCTTTTAATAATTACTTTAAGGAAGTACAGAAGACGATATAATCAAGCCCAGGAATTTAACATTTTTCTTTTTTTTTTGTTAGTGTGCATATATGCCCCAAAAAGGTAAAGCTCAACTGTTCTGTACTCAAATTCATTTCCAAGATAAAATATGCCTCAATTCAATTATTAAAGCAATATATGAAAGTATTTTTATTTGTATGGAATTATACAAGAAAGTGAGCATTTTTTAATTTGAAAAACGTTCCACAGTGATACTTTTCACATAATCTTCACATTTTGAGGTGAGTTTGGGAAAATGACAATTTTGAAGTATCATACGTCAGCATTCAAATATTGTGTAAAGGGAAATAATCGATTCCTGATTCTCGAAAATTGGCACACAAAAAAAAGGTGGCAACATTGGCACGAACACATTATTTTCAAGTATGCGCCATCAGTTCAAAGGAAGGAAGGGACGAGTAATTTTTTTTTTTTTTAATTCCTGAGAATCTGAATCAAATTCCCCAAAAGCTTGATTCCACCTGCTGCTGCTGCTGCTGCAGAAAATTCCGCAGAAATTCGACGTCACATATTACGGAGAAAGCGAAGAAAGGAAAAAGTCAGTCTGGCAAACAACAATCGAGTTCCTGGCACAAAAATAGCTCGGGCATGAAGGTCTGGAAGAGTGATTTCATGCCCATACAACCAAGCGAGACGAACCCAACACAAAATGGAAATTCACTCAAATGCCCCCCTTTGTTAGAAACAAAAAATTAAAAATAAATAAGAACTATACACGCAATACACAGCAAACTCTTATGAAATGCTGAAAGCCGCAGAAATTTTTGAAATCACGCTTTTCGCTCGCTGATCGCGCGTCAAAAACACGACACAAAAATGAGTCCATTATGTCATTCATGCTTTGGTTTCTGGATAATTTCAGTCTCTTCAAGCTTCGGGAAATTCGTGTTGGTCAACTGTGTATATAGTAGAAAATGACTTGACTCACCGATTCAAAAACATTTTTTTTACATCAAGATTTATTCATTGGGGCCCCGAGATGCAGACGTAATTGGTGTTCAGACGTCATTCTATGCCGAAATGTCCGCATGTCGGATCACTTTCTCCATTAAATATCAATGGAAGTATATATTTGATTGGTTCTGTCAAATTTTTGATCAAAAATTAGGAAAACGTCCCCTGAAATTAAAATTCAACTTACTCAAGAAACGGGAAATAAATTCGCAGTGGAAAATATCACGAAGCTGATTTTTCGGAATGATAAGGAACCAAAAAAAAAAAAGGAATAACAAGCAGAACTATTCTTACACTGTCTTCAGATGACGGAAAAAGCTCTAAAAAGAGAAGCAAAAAGTTATCCTGCGTTGATTATAAATTATTGTGACTTTATGATATAGCACTTCTTTTAAATTTTCGTGAATGCATCAAAAAAGATTTAAAATTTTGATCTTTACAATTTTTTCACTTGTCTTGAAATATTATTCATGTCTCAAGAGATGGTCCGAATGCCGAGGCAGATTATTTTAATTGTGTCCTTAAGTCGAATCTTCCATATATGTTGGGGCACTACACTGTAATGCCATATATTCTGGTGAATTTCCACAAAGTTTTGAAAACATTCCTTTTTCTCCCCACATAATATGCAAATTTTCCAGCTGAAAGGCTCGCTTAGACTTTCAAAAAAAACAGGGCTTGGATTCAAACTTGATATTCTTCATCATCATGTCACGGGTATCGTGAAATTATATGCGACATTTTTTCGGTCAGAAAAAAATAGAAATGAGAAAAGGGCGTGACAGGGAAACTCCGGATTTTGAACCCCACCCAATAAACCAGAAACATATACAGGCTATGTGTGAATTCTGGAGTGCCTTCAAATTTATTCACCCATCGTCGCCAGAAAAAGTATTTTTGGTGACCTGAAATAAAACGCCTGGACAGATATTAAATCAGTTTCTTGGGGATTTAATTATTGTCCTTCAAAACGCATATTTTTTCCCCGGTTATAAATGATGATTTTTTTGGGGGATCCCGTTGTATACACCCATCAAACTTGGTGAATTATTAAAATATAAATTCTTTTATTTTATTCGTTTGTTAAATGCAGTTCGCTTAACTTCAAAGGGACGAGAATAAGAGCCTCGATATTATACTAAGAGTATTCGTATATAGGTATAAAACCGACGGGAACTATATTCAGAATGACTCATGCATAATAGCCATTCAAAATCGACCAGACAACGTCATAAGAAGCAATTCCGCACTCTTCCCCGTCTTCATGAGCCTTACAAGGGTACCCCGGTTAACAGACACTTCGCAACGGATTTTTTTTTGTTTTTTGCACAACGCACTCCCCTATGTTAACCTCACGGATTTTTGTTGAATGAACCTGACCCTTGCTTTGGATAAGAGATGGCGTGCTGAATCTGCTCGGGAGTAAATTTTGCGTTTTTCCTGCAGATGTGGAATCATTTTCCAAGATGAAAGGCTCTTCCTCCGCCTGAAAGAATTTCTATTTACAATTGTAACATAGTAGTCTTTCTTAGCTGTTCATTGCATTTGGTTCTGAATGAATCTTTTTTCTTTGTGATTGAACACTGAAATGACTGAGCTTACTGAATTCTAAGGTAAAATACATTTGCTATTGCATTTTGGGATTTCCATGGCGAATCCCTTGCCCTGATCCTGGGCTAATTGTGATGAGTTCTCATTCATTTACTTGAGCAATCTTCATTCTTTATGAGCTTTGATTTGACCAACAGCAATGTTTGTGCCAAATTTTGGTGCTCATGAGCACTGAAAATAAACACCTACTTTTTGAGCGAAGGCCTAAGTCAGGAAAATTTCCAATTTTGCAGCAGAAAATCTTGACTGAAAATGAAAAATAAAAAATGCCTTGCCTGGTGAAATTTTTCCTGCATTCCTAGCATAGGATTAACATTGTACATTTACGGAAAAAACGATCTCCTCTTCCCAGATTTTTTTTAACTCTGGCATTTGCAACCCAGAGATATTTTGGTTACCTTTGGTCAAACTGAAGTGAATCTGTGTTTGGAAAAATCTCAAATTTGTGGTGGCATGGAAATGAAAAAATTACAAATTGAATATCTTAACTCAGCATGCTCTGATGCAATTCTAAATTGCGTCAGATGCCATAAAAGAATGGAATAAGTGGAAACAATGTAAGTTATGTAAGCTATTCTTGAATAAATGACCAACGCACTTTTTATCAAACGTTCTCTCCCTTTTTTGTTGAGCAGTTTCTTCCTAATATACTCTATTTTTTTGTTTTGCGTTCGGTAAAGCTCGATTGTCCTTTTTCGGTAAAATATACGAAACATTGCCTCGAAGGATCTAGCTTTTCGAGCTTTTTGTTTATTCATGAGGAACAACAGCGTTTTTTTTTTTTTTAGAAAAAAAAATTGATGACAAGTAGTCCCAAGGAGGAATGAAAATGAGAAGAAATCGTCGGATCGCGTGTCAACGCAAAAACTCGTTTGCCTTTGCTGAAAATCCTGTCTAGAAGAGAATTTTCGCGAACCCTTGGACAGAAAACCAGTTGGACAGTAGTTCAGCATGCATACAAAGGGTTTTCGTGAAGTTCACCATTTGTCTTTGGAAATTAAAATATTCCTTTATACAGTTGAAAAAATATAGTCGATTAATTTCTGCTTCGAAAAAATTCTCAGTCAAATATGGAAGCATCCGGAAAAAAATTAAGCATAAAAAATGAGAAACACTCTGAATCGTGAAATTCCTTTTCCACCTTCTATAGAAGGAACATTTCCGTGATTAACGACGATTATTCACCGGACGAACCCCAAGTTTTTCTTTATTTTTTTACGAAAGCAAAATTACAATGATGAGGTATACTATAGGGAACCTTTGCAAAAAATGACCCATTCTTTTCAAGAACGAAACGGGAAATTGATATATGATGGCAGGTTTTTTTTTGGCAATGAAAGACCAAGGAATTTTGGGGAAAAAGCATTTGAAAGCCAACACGCAAAGAACGCGTCATCTTACGAAATGTGAATGGGATTGCAGGACTCATAATATTTTATTCCTCGCCAATCCCTAAATTATTTCTGGAATTAGTTAGTTTCAGCTTGAAAAAATGGTCACTTGAAGGTGCAAAATACAATTTACTCAAAGGTTAAACTTGCGAAAAATCTGGTGATGAAAGGGTTCAAATTTGCAAAGCTTTCGGAAATATTTTAAATCCACACTCGGAATCATTTTAAATCAAACTAAAAACTTTCTAAAAATTCTGCGAAAAGATGCATGAATTTCCGCGTCAATTTTTGCGCCATAGTCTGCAAAACGAATCTTTTTAGCTCGTGGCGAATACGGCAGTGATGTGATTTACTTTCTCCACCTTCACAAATTTTCATTTTTTTTTTGCGGGAAATATTTTTAGAATCATTTGTTATTCTGACCAAAAGGTCTTTGAATTACAGTACGATTATTTTTGCGTGTCCGGGGACATTACTGTATATACATTATTCTAATGATTGTTCACGCTTTTATTACCTAGACAACTGAATTACAGTATATATATTTTTTTTTAGATGAATCGTCTTCCATAGAGACTCGAGTACTGTACTTTCTTCTTCAACACAATGTGCTCATATTTTGCCCAAAATAATTTCAGGTAAAAAAGACAAATGCAGAAATTGAAAGCAAGCAGTGTCCCTCCGAGGCTGAAAATGATTCTCGTCCACCCTTTTTACTAAGAGTATTCGTATATAGGTATAAAACCGACGGGAACTATATTCAGAATGACTCATGCATAATAGCCATTCAAAATCGACCAGACAACGTCATAAGAAGCAATTCCGCACTCTTCCCCGTCTTTATGAGCCTTACAAGGGTACCCCGGTTAACAGACACTTCGCAACGGATTTTTTTTTTGCACAGCACACTCCCCTATGTTAACCTCACAAATGTTTGTTGAATAAACCTGACCCTTGCTTTGGATAAGAGATGGCGTGCTGAATCTGCTTGGGAGTAAATTTTGCGTTTTTCCTGCAGATGTGGAATCATTTTCCATGATTAAAGGCTCTTCCTCCTGAAAGAATTTCTATTTACAATTGTTACATAGTAGTCTTTCTTAGCTGTTCATTGCATTTGGTTCTGAATGAATCTTTTTTCTTTGTGATTGAACACTGAAATGACTGAGCTTACTGAATTTTAAGGTAAAATACATTTGCTCTTGCATTTTGGGATTTCCATGGCGAATCCCTTGCCCTGATCCTGGGCTAATTGTGATGAGTTCTCATTCATTTACTTGAGCAATCTTTATGAGATTTGTCCAACAGCTTCGTTTGCGCCAAATTTGGTGCTCATGAACACTGAAAAGAAAAGAAAAACCTAATATTTGAGCAAATGCCTATGTCAGGAAAATTTCCAATTTGTTCCCTTCCAGCAGCAAATATTGAATGAAAATGAATAATAGAAAATTTCTTGCATGGTGACATTTTTCCTGCATTCCTAGCATAGGATTAATATTACAAATTTCTGAAAAAAAACCTCCATTTCCCAGATTTTTTTTAAACTCATGCCTTTGCAACCCAGGGATATTTTGGTTACCTTTGGTCAAACTGAAGGGAATCTGTGTTTGGAAAAATCTCTATTTTGTTGTGGCATGGAAAGTGTGAGAAAAAGATGTCAAACCAACAAAAGAAACTCACAAAGTTTATTGAAAATAAAACGGATGTGTTGATATGGAAAAAGGCAATTGAAGCAAAAAGAAGTGGACTGAAATCTTTTTAGGATGAGAAGAGTTAATTTAGAATAAGAAAACTTGATTGATCAGCCGGGCTGCGGCCGGGACAGAAGTCCTAGTTTAAAGAGTTGTATTTTTTGATGATGAACACTTGGTCAAGATTTCAGAGTTTGCGCGATGAAAGCTTCTCTGCACAGAGATCTGCTTGGGTCAACAATTTGAATGCAAGTGGTAAAATCATCCAAAATTTGGAAATCAGAAAAGGAATAGTTTAAGGACGCAGATTAAGTTTCTATTCAGAAGATGTCCTTGCTGGGCCTGGGAATCAAACTCAGGTTTGGTTCCCAGGCTCCAGCAGAAGCTGTTAATTTTTTCAAGATTTTTGCAATGCAGAAGAACATTTAACTTAATCTGGCACCAAATTGTCAGCATGCCAAAGTTTTTTCCAACAGAAAGGAAAACATAACAAATATTGAATATCTTAACTCAGCATGCTCTGATGCAATTCTAAATTGCGTCGTATGCCATAAAAGAATGGAATAAGTGGAAACAATTTAAGTTATGTAAAACTATTCTTGAATAAATGACCAACGCACTTTTTTCAAACATTCTCTCCCTTTCTTGTTGAGCAGTTTCTTCCTGATACTCTATTTTTTTGCGTTTGGTGAGGCTCGATTGTCCTTTTTTGGTAAAATGTACGAAACATTGCCTCGAAGGATCTAGCTTTTCGAGCTTTTTGTTTATTCATGAGGAACAACAGCGTTTTTTTTTTAGAAAAAAAAATTGACGACAAGTAGTCCCAAGGAGGAATGAAAATGAGAAGAAATCGTCGGATCGCGTGTCAACGCAAAAACTCGTTTGCCTTTGCTGAAAATCCTGTCTAGAAGAGAATTTTCGCGAACCCTTGGACAGAAAACCAGTTGGACAGTAGTTCAGCGGGTATATACAAAGGGTTTTCGTGAAGTTCACCATTGTCTTTGGAAATTAAAATATTCCTTTATACAGTTGAAAAAATTTAGTCGATTAATTTCTGCTTTGAAAAAATTCTCAGTCAAATATGGAAGCATCCGGAAAAAAAGTAAGCATAAAAAATGAGAAACACTCTGGATCGTGAAATTTCTTTTTTCACCTTCTAGAAGGAACATTTCCGTGATTAACGACGATTATTCACCGGACGAACCCCAAGTTTTTCTTTATTTTTTTACGAAAGCAAAATTACAATGATGAGGTATACTAGGGAACCTTTGCAAAAAATGACCCATTCTTTTCAAGAACGAAACGGGAAATTGATATATGATGGCAGGTTTTTTTTTGGCAATGAAAGACCAGGGAATTTTGGGGAAAAAGCATTTGAAAGCCAACACGCAAAGAACGCGTCATCTTACGAAATGTGAATGGGATTGCAGGACTCATAATATTTTACTCCTTGCCAATCCCTGAATTATTTCTGGCATTTGTTAGTTTCAGCTTGAAAAAATGAGCACTTGAAGGGGCAAAATACAATTTATTCAAAGGTGATACGTACGGAAAATCTGGCGATGAAAGCGTTAAAATTGGCAAAGCTTTCGGAAATATTTTAGGTCCACACTCGGAATCATTTTAAATCAAACTAAAAACTTTCTAAAAATTCTGCGAAAAGATGCATGAATTTCCTCGTCAATTTTTGCGCCATAATCTGCAAAACGAATCTTTTTAGTTCGTGGCAAACACGGCAGTGATGTGATTTGCTTTCTCCACCTTCACAAATTTTCGTTTTTTTTGCGGTAAATATTTGTAGAATTATTTTTTATTCTGACCAAAAGGTCTTTGAATTACAGTACGATTATTTTTGCGTGTTCGGGGACAGTAAATACATTTTAATGATTGTTCATGCTTTTATTACCTATAGACATCTGGATTGGATTTTTTTTATACAAATCGTCTTCCATATAGAGACTCGAGTACAGTACTTTCTTCTTCAACACAATGTGCTCATATTTTGCCCAAAATAATTTCAGGTAAAAAAGACAAATGCAGAAATTGAAAGCAAGCAGTGTCCCTCCGAGGCTGAAAATGATTCTCGTCCACCCTTTCCATGAAAACACGCGACTTGGTGTCACGAATACACATATATGGGCCCCATGTTGAACACCCCACATGCTGCAGGTCATCATGGGTCTGTGCTGACCTGGGCCGTGATGCAAGTAGGTCATGACACTGCACTGCAGTCTGCGGTAGGGTCACTATACTACTAATCCCGTGCTGCTGCTGTGCATTCACTCCCTATATACAGTCATGTAATGTTTTTCTGCTGCTGCTGACGATTTTGACAGACACTATAGGGGAGTAGGCAGTTTACTGATGAAGGTTAGCTTTTTGCCCCTCATATCAGGGAAATTCTTGAAATTGTGCACATTTTTTGAGGAAAATTGAATGTGTAATAAGGTCTGATAACAGGGTATGTATTGAGGAAAAATGTCTTCAATATAATTTGATGTCCAGTGAGTATTAACAAACAAACACAACAATCAGTCTGGGACAGGACAAGGGTTCCGTTTCGGAATTCCCATAGTTTAAGAGGTTAAATATATTTTGGAATAAAGCAAATAAGCAACAACTCAATCAAACTCAACTTGAATAATTTGAATAACAGAGCTAAACTGAACTGACTCTGATAACAATATGAAGAAGGAGCAGCTTATACAGTATACTAATAATAATATTTAACCTTCACAAGGTTTTACTATTACAGTAAAAGCAAGAAAGCTAATGTTGACGTTGCTGCGGTGCCAGGATGTTTTTTTACAATATCAAGATTCATGTACTACACTGTTAAAAATGGAGAATGAAATTTATTTATAATCTTTTCATTTCGATTCATATTTACTATACACTCCTCGATCCTTCTATTTTTTATCGGAAGGAAAATTCTGATTTTCTTTCCTTGTCTGAAAGCAGTATAAAATCTCTTTCTGACAAATATGAAGAAGGAGCAGCTTATACAGTATACTAGTAATAATATGATTGGAAGTGTTCCAAAATGATAATGTCATTTTCGTTCTTTCGATTACAACTGCAACGACGCCACGGTCCTACAAAAAAATGTTATAGTTCTAAGTACATGATGTGACAATTTTTACCTCTTACTTTACCCTTCCAGGTTGTATTCAGTCAAGGTTTGGTCTAGGATAAGATACAGAGGTGACACCTGCCTGAAGTTTTTAAAAGCAGGATCAGGGATTGAAGTTGGTTATTGATATTAGAAAGAAACGAAGTTAACACCCAAAATTTATGGTTTAGAACGGTTTAATTTATTGGCTTGTAGGAAAAGGCATGTACAAGTATGAGTAATTGTTACTAATTTCGGCGCTCTTTTTATTTGCCGAAAAAAACTAAAACCAAATGTCACCTTCTTTTGCCTCACCAGAACTGTAACCGTTTCAAAGTTCAAACCGGAAAATAACACGCGTTGGTTGGTCAGTAATGTAAATGAACAGGTGGAAAACTAGGCTCAACCGATTCACTTTTTTCCCCTTCATTTTGCCTAGACCAGGATTTCTGCTTCTCTCTTTTTTTTACATTCATTTTGATTTCGAATTTTATGACTAGTCCAACGAACCAGCAGAGGAAAAAAATAGAGGGGTGGCAGAACAAAACAAAAAAAGAGATGATGGCCATTGGGCAAAAGTCTGGTGGTTAGTTTGGGTGTGGTCACCAACACACATCGGCAGCTTTGCAACCCTCTGCTCACATCCACGGTGGAATAAATTGTTGTGGTGTAACACTCAAGTTGTGGCCAGGAAATTCTCTTTCTGTTGAATTTCCGTCTGAAATTTTCTCTTTATTTTTGGCAATTTTTGGGCTGAAAATCCTGAATATTTTTGGGGCCCTATGGAGACACAGTTCAGATGTTCAAAGATGGTGTTCTGGAGGATGATGCAAAATTGGCAGAGAACCTTTTTGAATGAAACAGATAAGCTTGGACTTTGAAAAATGAAATTTTACATTTTCAGTGTCAAAGAAAATACTGCTTGACCTCACGTTGGGAATTTTTTTTAACTTCTCAGGTTCTTCTCTGATATTTTTACTCAAATAAATATAGTTTTTTAATCAATCCTTGTCGTTGTATTATTTTCAAAAAATATTCACCCAAATCTCAAATGACAATGAAAAAATGTTTTCTACCTATGATTATTCCTCAAAGATTCTTTCTAAATTGTTGAATAAATTAAAAAATCATCTGGGAACAAACTGAAACCCTTGTGCTTCAATATTTGCTCATTGATTGACTTTGGTTGTAATTTTTGGCGTTTTTAGGAAACAAAATTTGACTATTGATTATTCATGCACAGAAAATTTTGTGAACCTTGTCAATCTCAATACTGACAAACAGGAAATAAAGCTGGTCTATCAATCGAAAAATAAAAAAAATTTTGCCTTTTTTCTTGAAATGAAGCATTTCCTCCATCAACAGCAGCCAAGAGTTGTGATCCAAAAATGTCTTCGATTACTTCGCTTGAATGCGAAACTATAGGGACAATTAGTGCAATGCCACACCCAATGACTTTTTGATTTCTTTGGCAAGTTTAATTAAGCCTGGTTTCGTCTCAAGCTTTCTCGTGTTTGACCTGAAACAATAGTTGACCTCACGGAAATCAACCGAAGCTTTCAAGAATCTCGCGCCTTTAAAACCAGTCGCAGTTGACCCAAAAATTCATTTTGAAATGTATGGTATTACCGATCGACTGTTTTTCGCCAATTTTTAGCAAAATATCTGCCGAAAGGTTGTGTGAAAATATAAAACTCGGAAATACACCTAAAATATTCATCGATTATTTCATTGAGAAGAATTCCGAGAAGCGACCAAAATATTCTGTTTTTCGCCAATTTTTAGCAAATTATCTGCCGAAAGGTTGTGTGAAAATATAAAACTCGGAAATACACCTAAAATATTCATCGATTATTTCATTGAGAAGAATTCCGAGAAGCGACCAAAATATTCGCATGTACTCCCTCGAAAATTTCCAAAAATCGAAAATACAAATTCTGAAAATAAAAATAAAAATAAAGAAATCGGCGAAACTGTTTCATGACTCTTTTCCGCTTATCTAAAGATATAAAAAAACTCATCATTATTCTCGCAACAAATGGTTTCCGTCAATAATTAGCCAATAACTCGACCCAACTCATTATATATATACGCGGGATTTGCAAATTCGCATTCAAATCTTTCTTGTTTATTCAATGACTGGCATTGTTCTTCAGCAATTAAGACGGCAGACCACCAGAGTTCATGCAAAATTCTCCTCGTTTGTGTGTTCAATGAAGGGTTGGGATTCAGTTCTCAGGTTCGAGAGGGTTGAACAAATGACCGGAAGTCATGAAATGCTACCCGTTTAAATAAGCAAGGAGAGCATTTTGAGGATTGCTGGTGTCGTGTGAGTTGCTGAAATGTTATGCAAATTTTGGCGAGGGTTACTCACCGTTTTATTCTTGTGGCGTTTATCTGGCATTTTTGTAAGCAAAGAGCTAAATTTCAATGATGCGCGAATAATTTTTAATTTAAAGTATTGATTTCTGCGTGAAATCCAATTTTTGCACAATGCGTTTTACTTTTTATTCGAGAGAGAGAGAAAATTTCAATTGCGAAATTTAGGCGAAATTTTCTTCATAAATTTTCAGAAATGCGGAAGTCCATCGATGAATCATCGTTCTGAAGTTTCATTTGAGTCATTCTCGTCTTCAATTTATTTGTACACCTTAATTATAAAAATTGATATCATCAGGGGTACGGGATAACAGCTGATTTTTCCTGGTAGCATTTAATCATAGATAATATCATCTCAGACGGAATTTTTGGAAGTGTGAGGGTATAATTTCACAAATTAAATGGCAGTTTTGTTTAAACTTCAGCTGAAACTGAAAATTGCAAGATTGATTTATCGGATTCATTTGCTTTTTAGGGATCGTTTATATCGTATTCCAAGTCTTATTTTTCAGGAATTCGACGCATTATCGATGCATTCCAGAGTTTTCTTAAATCTCAAAGATAAATCCCATCAAAATTTGATTCCTACGATAATCACACGATGGATAATGATCGAGTTTTTGGAGATTTCTGCTTCAAAAACTGGTTTTAAACTTGTCGTTGAAGGTGCTAAATATAATCACTCGCCATTTTTGCTTTTCACTTCGAAAGAGAAGTGAGAACAAAGAGCCAGGGACTGTTTTTTTTCATCTCTTCACAAAAGAAATTCGCGAAAATCTCTTCCACTAGCTTTGCTCAAGTTTGTGAGTTTCTTTCGCCATTCTTTTCTTTTCTTCCATTTTTTTTCAGAAAAAAAGAAGGTCCAAGATAAAATAAAAGGGGGAAACGGATGCACTTGCTCGAATCGCGATTCGACGCGCTTTGTAATTTACTTGTGCCAGGACGAGAGCAGCAGACGGAAATAATTGAAGCGAGAGCAATTAAAATTCTGAGAGAGAGAAAATCAAGCTTTTTCTCCGCTTTTTATTTTCCTAAAACCACCTTTTTTGACTGATGAAAATTTTTTTAGATTTTGTGTCGGCGTGAACGTTGACCGGAAATAATTGAAATTTTGAGAAAAATGAGTGAAGAAACGTGACCTAAATTGCTTCGGCACATGTTGACACTTTGTGTAAATTTAACCGCGAGAATTCATTATCTTTTGCTTGATTTTGCTCTGAAACTCAAGAGGATACATTTAATATGAACACTTTGCATAATAAAACTTTCCACTGCTGTTCCTCAAACTGCACATTTCTTCTTTCATGAAAGTTTGAGGAAAAACATGTTTTTGCATATCCTATTGGTTTTCAAGTTTTGTTTTTCCCCTTTCATGCACAATATTCAGTCTTTCATATACACACTATACAATCACTTTGTTGGCAATCGTGTAGCATCAATTTACACGTCATGGAATGCATCATGGAACATGTCCTTCTTGTGTCTAAAATTGATACAACTTGACTTGCTTCCACTTTGTGCTCCTTATGAACATGTTCCAGTCCATGTCATTTTCCTGGTATACATGGGCCACAAATTTTCACACTTGATTATACAGTATACTTCAGAGGCACTTTTGATTGACACATGTTGTTACACTAACCCTTAGGCGGCAAAGTCGGACTATTTTTGCAAAATTTTGTTGCACCTCAGGGCAGAAAATAAAAAAAGGACAACAGGGATTTGAGGACAAAGTCGGGGAAAATCCAATGTTTTTTCTTTTTGCACAGAAAAATTTTGTGGGAAAATGAAAAAAATGCTATGCTAAGCAATGGGCTTTTCTTGGATTAATCCCAACTTTGCCTCAGCCCACCTGGAAGGTCTTTTCTGACCTTCAGAAAAATTAAAACGCCTTAGCATACAAAAATAATCCAATTTCGGCCGGCAATGGGAAAGAACCCTTCGCCGTCCAAGGGCTGAAGTACATGGTTTTCCTGGACATGTCTTGGTAAACTTTAACTCAAAGCAATCAGAAAAAAGTAAACAAACAATCATATTGATTTCCTTGTATCTCTTATTGACAATACTTCTATATTACTCAGCATAATTTTCACTTCAGAAGAATCCATTAGACAATACTAGGATTTTTCATATAACTTGAGAAAAGCGCATATGAATAACAGCAATATGGAAGAACAGAAACAAACTAAAAATTGGAAATTAAGTTTTCGAATGAAAAAGGTCAACATCTCTTCAATGAGAAGCATTGATTTTTGTTCATCTTCTCATAAATGGGAAATAATAGTCATTATATGCAATGCCCTTGAGGCCAAGAACACATCCATTCACTTCATTCAAGTGTGCTATAAACAAGCGTTTCCTATATCTTCCAGCAACCTGTTTTCTCAAAATAAAACCATGGACAAAAGGAAAAAGATTCAATGGCGTATATATATTGACTATCGCATTTCCACGCTTTTTTATGACTTGAGATGACGTAGTTAATCCGCAAGTAGGAAAAAAAGCGAATAAGTAACTATTTTTAGCACTGCTTGAACCACATACGATACTTTCTCCAACTACAAAAACGCGATTAACGCAAACTTGTTTTTTAAATTCGCTACTGAAAAAAATCGGAGAAAATTGCTCAGAGACGCGAAGGAGTGACTTTTTGAAATTGAAATTTCAAGCAATTTAATGAATACCGTGTGTTTAAACAACTTTAAACAGGTGTTCGGGGAAATAAAACGCAAAAGTGCGTCGCGAAAAAAATCAATTTTAATTGATTGCGGAGATAATTCCCCCTGCTAGCGAGTCACACATTATCAGGATGGGTATCAAACCCAGGGTTCCACATCAGGTGTATACGAAAACTAACAAACACAGCTGCCAGGAAATATTCTCATTTATTCATGAGAGATTATAATCTAGGATGAGTTGGAAGTTTTCCGCAAAAGTTTCTGGTATACAGCTCGTCTGGAAACTTCTGCAAGAACATTCTTGTTTTGCAATGCGCTAAAAATTCCTTATAGACTGTCATTCCAAGTTTCAACGCATTACATGTTTTTTTTCAAAATAAACGAATTTCATGATCAGCGTTTCTTCAAAGCAATGAGACTCACGATTAAATTTAAGCAACGTTTGATAGATGAATTTGCAATTCCGAGTTGATAAGTCTGGCTTCTAACAATTTTCAAAAACAGCAACCAATAAAAAATAAAGTTGTACAGAATATCATTTTATTCTTCAGAATAAGTCAGTCAAAAACAACGACTCTAAATAAATCCTTCTTGGAAATTGATTGAGAAATACAGTCAACCCCTGCACAACAAACTTAACTCATGGAACATACTAGTCTGTTGTGTGGAAAGTCTGTTACACAAATTCAATTATTAAAAAATTTACTTTTTACTATTAATTTTAAACCAACAGAAGTCTGTTAGGTGGATTTAGTCCATTATTGTGAGGGGGGTGAAACCTCCTCATCCAGAGGTATGTTGTGCAAAAATCCATTGTGTGAAAGGTCTGTTGTGCGGGGATTGACTGTAAATACTCTCAATGGAATTCAAGTTCCATCAGTCATGCATCAGATGATATAATTCATCAAATGGTCTCTGATCTCAAGGATGAGACAAGAATTAGTTTTCCTATATTTATTCCTTATTCAAGAAATTAAATTTGAAGGACATTGCATCGAAAAAGCAGCTCTGCTGGGATTGGATCCGATTCGCTATATAGTGGTTTGAAGCGCAGGTGAGCAGATGACCTCAGAGACTGGATAATCAGTCCACATTTTGACCTTGTATACAGGAAAAAGAAATCACCTTATAAAGCAGACTCAAACTCGTTTTTCATTTCTTTCATCTGTCCTTTTCTTTATTGCAATCCCGGGGAATTTTTGCTTCTTTTTTCCCGTTCCGGTTCTTTAAGATCACGATCCGTGAACGAAATTACCTTTGCATGGTCACTGGCTTAGTAAAAATCAAACCGAGTTGTATGCTTATTTAGTGACATTTTTGCAAAAGAACTTTTGAGCTATTTTCTATGGAAGAATTAAGCTGAAGAGAAGCGATACTTTCGGGATGTCTACAGAAAAATAAATAAATAAAAGGAATTTGTGTTTCGCTTGAAGGTACAAAGTAATGTAAGAATGTATTCAACACTCGAAAACAGCTTTCGGATCGGCCATAACTTCGTCCAGGCGAAACCAGAAAAAGATTGTGCAGGGGCATGAACACCAGAAATTGCAGACACCGTGATTAGCTTTTTCCGGTCTTGCTTTTATTCCAAAACGCCTCAGTGATTCCATTTCAGCACAGTTACTCACAAAATACCTGCTTCTTTCATTCCTGAAACCCCGTATATATGAGAAGAGCTTCTCAAAACAGGCCAAAAATGTCAAATGAAGAAGAAGAAGGATCAGATGTTTGTAGATTTTCAATGATTCTTTTCTTATTACAGAATAAAGGGATCAATCGAGAAGGTAGCATTGAACGTGATTTCAAAGAAAATGGTTTATCATCCATTCACTGCTGACGTCCGTGCCTCCAAAGTTTTCTTTATCTTCACATAGGTGTCGCCCGAATTTTTGCTATGCTTGTAATTATGACTGGTGTTGGGGGAGGTTTCCAGTTTGGGAAACAAATACAGTATTTGTTTTTGGGGAAATAAGGAAGAAAATTTTCAGAAAATTGTAATTGGTGATATTCTATGCCTTGAATTGTTTTTTAAATGATTTGACATTACGCTGAACTTGGGAGGCAAGGGTTCATTTACTCAATTAGTCTTTCACATCTTTTCAAAACGCATCAAGTTACATTTTTTTGCTTTTCTCTTTTTCCTGTGCCAATAAAATAATAACCAGAAAGCCTCCAGAAAAGAAATGCTGTGGAGGTTTGAGGAAGATAAATCTTTTGAAACATTAAGGAGGTTTTCAATGCATTGATTCTCAATGAATTCAAATAGGACTATAAGAAAATAGAGTACTGTACTGCATATATGGAGGTACAGTGGTCCCCTGCCTAACAGACCTCCCACGTAAGGGATTTTTGCATAACAGACCAGCTCTGCAGGCAGTTTTCCTACTGCCCAACAGACAAAATCTGCCGAACAGACTTCTGTTGGTTCAAAATCTGTGTTGACCATTGAAAATTTTTAATTGTTTAAGTAATCGAATATTTCTAAGGGCCTTTTTGTCAAACAGACTTGTCCATTGCACACATTAAGTCTGTAAGATGGGGGTTGACTGTATTTCACCTACACATGGAGGTTATAGTCCTTGAGGTTCAAATGTATTTAAAGGTTGTTCAGATCAGGTTGGCTTGAAGAAGCTTTGCCTGAAGATTTTGTCATATGTTCCACTTGCTTCAAAACTTATTCCTGAATCAAAAAAAGTAATATTAGTCAAAATTTGCTCATATGTCTGTGAATTTGATGTTTTCTGATGCTTGGGTTTCCAAATTATGCAACCAATGTACAAAATTCTGAAAGGCCAGGTTAGACCTGAATGTGGAAATGACCACTGATGATTATCGACCCAGCAAGCAATTTAAGCGAAGATAAAACCGGATGTTCGGGCTCGAAATTGTCTTTATAATAATCTCTAGAATTTCCCCAAAGCCTCTCGAAAATGTTCAACAGCTTAATTCCCTCTACGAAAAAAACCAACCGAAATCTTCTTTAAACTTCCTTTTTTTTATTCTGCATTTTCCTTCGGGAAATATAAATCGCTGTGATCCATCAGAATTCTCGCTATATACATAAGTATCACGACAGCGGCAAACAGGACATGACCAAGGAAACAAGGCGAGAGATAAAATGATACGCTCTATTTAATGAAGATTCAAATAAAAACGCAGTGCGCAGATTTAGTACTGATCATCATGCGTCCTACTTTTTTCGAAAAGAAATGTGCCATTTTACTTTAGCAAGCCCTTGATGATGCTTAAGTGGCGATTTGCTGCTGCGAATTCCAGCAGGAGCAGCAGAGAGAACACTCGGGAATTTTGGGTTCTCTTCACAAAATTCAGCACGTTTGCAAAAACAAAAACAAAACGTTTAAAATTTGAATCAGTACCGAAACAAAAATTACGGCGTATCGAAATCACGGAGAAGCAGCTAAAATTTCTAGGTTAATTTGCTAGAAACAAAATCAAAGATGGTTCAGGAGCACACAAGTATTCCAACTATGGTTTTTTTTTAAAGAAAATTTTGCTCAGAAGATTGATGGAAAACTTACCCATGGTGAAAATGAGATTAGTGGAAATCTTCATCACTTTTCCGCTCCCCGGGAGGAAATAAAAAATCCACCTACTCCTCCGTCACTTTTTTTTTTTTTGCGCAACCGGGCGAAGAGGTCGCAGATTTTTTGCTGAAATGTTCACTGAAATCTCAAACGCAAGGCGTCACTTTAAAAAATTTGTCACCGACAACAGCGTGCAAAATTTTGCTTCACGCGAAACGTCAAATTATTGCAGTAAACGCTCTGTCCATCCCAAATTTCTGCGAGGAACGAAATGAACAGCAAACTCAAGATTCGAAATTATTTTTGTTCCTCCTCGAAGCTTCACCAAAGAAAAATTTTGCAATGGGACTTACATTCAAAAATGGAAATTTTTTCAACAAAAGCGTAATTTTAATCCTCTCAAGGTTTATATCGCAAATTAATGTGAATCGCAGCAATATTCAGGATTTTAGCTCTCGATTTTTTTTCTAGTGATTTTAAGCTGTCATCGAATTTAATTTCAATATTTGAAATCAAAAATGTTCCAGGGATTCCGGAAAAAAAACATTGAGGCTTCTACTTTATTTGAAAATCACCATTGAACAGCAAATGACTTTGAAAATTCCTTCCGCTGCAGCAGTCGGGCTTTGATTAATTATTCCGAACCATCCTGAATAGTCAAGTGTCAATTATTCAAATTCGGAGCTGAGTTTGTGTATCGGAATTTTGCGTGGGACTGATGACGAAGTGTACTGTCTGTCACTCAGTGTAGGCGTCGACGGGAACTGCGAGGGGAAATACTGGTGCGTTGCGGTTTAGTGTCGGACCTGATGAGCACCTGCTGCTGGTTGCTGGCTTGGTGCTGGTGTAGCAGGTATCTTGAAAGAAACAGAAAAGAAAAACACTGGTGGTGGCCCTCAAGAGATGAAGTTGACAATATTTCCTTTTTATAAAAGCTTATAATAATTGGCCCATCAAAAGGATATAAAAAACTAATTTTCTATTGCTGCTATATGCTGCAGCCAACTGACTTGGATCCCAAATTATTTTCAAAGTACAGTGCCATATTAACTTGAATACCAGCACACCTTGAGTGAGATGTGCACCTCAATTTTTTGGCGTAGAATTTTTGCAAAATCTATCCCTGTGTGTGATCTGCATGCAAATTTTTGCTGGTTTGAAATACTATATTTACCTTTAAATTATGGTGCTTAACTTAATAATCAGCTGAATAATTTTAATAACTGGAAGCACCTCTTGTAACAGGATGCAGCTGGTGCCCCACAATTTGACCCTAACCTATTTCCGGACATCAAATGGCATGTTCTATGTGACATTTGACATTTTGTGTCTCTCTCCAGTCAATTATATGTGGCAGAGGTTGAATTGCAAGTCAATGTCATCTCAGAAAAGTTGAATGTCAAATTGCAGGACAGTTGAATTGAGGGAGATCACATTGCAAGGTACCACATGTAAATCTCATCCATAATTCCTTTTCATAATTTTCTCTTTGAGTGTCCTATTATTACGACTGGCACCGCTAATTTCCTGATTTTTTTTAATTCAGATAGCACTTATTACCATACACGTCCTATACTTTTCTACTTTCGTTTTGGAGAAAAAAGGTGTATGTGGTGCTCGATCAGGGCAAATTATACTTCAAGGCAAAAATTATGCTTCAGTATAGGCAGAAATTATCATCTTTCAAGTCCTTTAGAAGTTGAAATGGTTTAAATCAGTCCCCAATCGTTTTGGGTCCAAAGACTGGCAAATTTCCACAAAAATTTTTGGGGACTGGCAAATTTCCCAAAAATTCTCTGTAGACTGGCAAAGTTGCATAACATGTTTATGGGCTCAGAAATGTTTTGCTTGAAAGACTCTATGGCAGGCATTCAAAAAGTGTCTGCTTCTCTGCAAAAATGAAGAACCAATAAAGCAGCTATATTCATATATATTGGAATGTTTCTTTTTTAATTATAAAGGTGAACTTGAAGAAAGGTTTCTCAGAATAAAACTTAAAAAAATTATTTATTTCAGCAGGTGAAAATTTGTCTGTACAGTATTGACATTAGGAGAAAAGCTACCTTTGAGTTTTTCATCAAATAATTTCACCTGCCATTGTCTTTCCAACATTTCAAATAGAAAGAAGACTACATTGCTGCTTTTATCAATTCATTATGCTGCGGAAAATTTCATACATACTGGCAATAACAAAAATGTCTGCAAGCTGGCACTGGTCTGTGGACCACAGGTTGGGGAACACTGGCTCAAATTATGTTCCAAACATGCTTTGCTTTCTCAACTGCCATAATTGTTAAAAATATTTTCTTGCGCGTAAAATTTGATGATTCCATTTTAAAAAGAAAACTTCATCAAAAGCTCAGAAAAGTTGATTGAGGCAGGGTGTTTTATGCACTGTGAAGAATACTCTAGTTTAATTTTCAAGTTGCTGCAATATTGTAAATCAAATTAAAGTTCACGTCAGCATCCAAAATGCTGCATACTCCTGTTATACACAGTACAAACTGCTACATCGGCAGCGCGGGATGCCCTCGGGGTAGAGGAGGGGGGGGGGTTGGATCGGTCACCGTTTCCGCCCCGCGCCGTTCCGGTCCCTTGGTCGCCCCCCTCACCATGTATGGAGACTGCGTTGTCTATATGTACTGCACTGAACTGCTGATATGCTCACCGGGCTTTGCGAAAGGTTATACTGCGTGATTTCGGCGGAGGCGGCGGCGGTGGCGGCGGTATATGGGGTGCGCACGCGCCGTGCAATCACGCCGCGCATGCCAGCCTCACATCGCATATCATCCAATGCATATAAGAGCTGCAGCACCATCGAATATCGCGATGCAGGTGTGTTCTTTTTCTTCATATACAGGTGCTGGACGACTCTGCTGTCTCGTCTCTACAATTAAATTCACGGGACCACAGTAAGAATTCGCTATAAAAACACAAATTTCATTGT